>JAAGEH010000286.1:848783-922337 GCA_011751065.1 Lasiurus cinereus | reverse complement strand
ACCCTGACCCGGGAACCCTGAACCACGCGGGACGTGGAAAGAGGTTCCCACACCTATGTTATAAATCCCACAATACATGTTTTCACTTTTCTTTAAATGGTCAATTATATTTAAAAGAGGCTTAAATAATAAGAAAAATCTTATATATTTTCTCATTTAGTTACCATGTCTGATGCAGCTCTCTTTAATACTCTGTCCTACAAACTCCAACTGCTTCGGCCTCCCTAGACTTGAAACTGTCTTTTTAACTCAGGTAGTTTGAATTCTTTCTTTTTGCACAATATTCTGAAAATTGTACCCTGATATACCTGTTTTTCTTTTGTTTCACTGAATATCTGAAATCATGTATTAAAAATATAAAGGTTCTGTATCATTTTATTTTCTCCAGTGAATATGTTCTTTAGCTTCGGCTAAGGTGTCAGGATAAAAGCAAGCAATTTAATCCAATCAGTGACTCATCTGATTAGGGGGTAGATTTCAATATTTTATAAGACCAGGTCTATTCCTGCACTAACTCCTCAGGTAGTCCTTTCAGAGTCCCAGATGAAAGCTTAGGATGTTTGTATTAGTCTGGGTCCTCCAGAGAAACAGCACTGATTTTTTATATAAAAAGATTTATTATAAGGTTTTGGCTCATATAATTATGGAGGCTGAGATATCCCAAACAACAGACTGAAGAAAACAATGGTGTAGTTCAGAGGCCCAACAACCAGACAGCTGATGGAGCAAATGCCAGGCTGAGTCTGAAGGCCTGAGAATCAAGAGCGCCAAAGGCAGGATAAAGTCAAGGTCCCAGCTCAACACTCAGGCAGAGATGATTTCAACCTCCCACTGCCTCTTAGTTCTGTTCAGGTCCTCAATAGATTGGATCATGAGCACCCACTTTGGGAAGGGCCAACTGCTTTACTCAGCTCACCAACTCAAATCTCTTCCAGAAACAGCCTCACAGATACTTCCTCAAATAATGTTTAACCAGATATCTGGATACCTTATGGCACACTCAACACATAAAATTAACCATCACTGTGTTTTTCAGCCCTTTTCACTTTGGTGGACTCTACATTCCAATATCTCTCTCTCCATACAATAAGACTACAAAGTGGCTCTGATTAGCTTCTTGGCTATTTAGCAATTGTTTTCTGTTTGGCTCTTTTACCTCTTGATTTGTGCTACTTACAAATTAGTGAATGACTTGGAAGGAAAGTTGCTGAGATTATTGGGCTGATTTCTGTGTGCCTCTTTCTTTCCATATTCATGGCCCCTCATGTCCTGGCCCATTTAGTATCCTTGAATTCCTCCTCCCCTTTCCAGTTCTATCAGAATATTCTGCTCAGTTTTTCGGACTCTTAGTAGCTACTCTTCACTTGGGGGATCTTAGCTTCTCCTCAGGTGCTACTTAAAAGATGGTAACTAACATCTCAAGGGAAAAAGTAACCCAGAATGTGGGACACTTGGGGTTCTGTTCTTTCTAAGGTCTTAGCTCTCAGTCCTAGCTATCTTAGTAAGTCTTTTATGCCTTCAAATAGATTTTCTTTTAAATGTAGCTTTTCTAGATGTCCCCTAAGGGAGCAATGGTCTACTATTGGGTAGTCCATTACAGATAGAAGCATATGCTAATGTCTTGTGATATATTTTAACCTTGAAATATTTTTACTGACAAATCAAGCTCTTTAAGATAATCTTTAGTTTATAGACACAAATGGCAGTGCAAACAGTATCAGATATAACTATCCTTACTATTAACTTATGACACCAATTAATATACATTATAGAATCCCTAAGTTATAAAAGAGAAACCTATTATAGGAACTGGTTACTATTATTATTATTATTACTGGTCAGTGCATACTTAAAAATTAAAAGTTTATGTAAAAGTCTGTATTAACACAAAGATTAATGCTTATTCTGCACATTTATACATATTCAAACTAATTGCAATAACTTCTATTCTGGTTTTCTTTTCTTCTTTTAGTTTTCAATCTAGGACATGAAATCCATTTCAAAGCTACTGAGTGAAACCTGCAGCCTGTATTATAGAAGACAATAGCAAAATGTCTGCCCAGGACATCATAATTTATTTTCCTCTGCTTAGCTCATGTTTGTATTTTGAACACAGAGTTGTAATAGCATTTGTAGTGTGGCTTGGAGATGACAGATTTCCATTAATGTCCACGAGCTCATTAGGCCCACTGGTCATACAGCAGCCTTCACCTGAGGATTTTAAAATCTCATCTACCTTCTTGCTATTTTGTCAGTTCACTTTATATTTCACTTGCTTGTACTCACCAGCTTCCCTTAAGGCTTCTCTCATATGTTCTCCAGCCCTGGAGTGCTGGCTTCTAGACAGAAGTCTTACATTCAAACAAGAGCAACACTAAAACTGAAAGCCAAGTAGTCCTGGGAAGCTCACTAATACCAGGTTTGTTAAAATCCTTTGTTTAAAGATGTTCGCATCTGTTGCTTGGCACTGATCCTTAAGCTCCAGGACCCCTACCTTCTTAACTAATTATCCTCAGGTCAAGTAATCAGTTGGAGTTGATTGAGTATATACTCATAAAAGTCCCCAAATCCCAAATCCCTCAAAATACAAGCAGAACACTGAGATGGAATTGAAGAACTTTTCTCAATCCAACTGTTAAAGAAAGGGCATAACGGAAAACATAGCAGATATGGCTTTGTGAAACAGCATCGTAACAGCCAGTCTGTTGCCCCTGACCCCCGCCCCTTGCCCAGCCCCCGCAATGATCACACGGCGCCTGCTACAGATGAAGACCATGTATAATTCCACAGCATGGAATAAATGAGCAAGGGGAATTGTGAACAGTCTGGCCAACCAGAAGCAATAAAGACACAATGTTACCAAGATAGGCAGGCCCTGTTCCCCACTGAGCTGATATAATCCACACTGGGCAAGGATGAGTTCTCACTGCAGGGTTCTGCTGCCTAAATACGCAGGCTCCCCTGGAGAAAGGCAGTGGGAGAAGGGGAGAGAATGACAAAAGGAAAGAGAGAAACAACTGCTGTAGGGGAGACCCACAGTGAGAATTAAAATTGTAAGTATTCCCTTTGATCCAGAAATGCCAATTTTGTAACTCTTCCTACGAAAGTAAAAACCAAAGTGTACACGTAAATATAGAATGTTTATTGTGGCATTATTTGTAGTTTTAAGAAACCTGGAAGAAAACCTGAAATATCTATAAATACAAAAATAATGTGGAAAATTAAGGCATATCCTACAAAGGAATATAAGGTAACTATTAAAAATAATAAATTGAACAATTATAGGTGTAGATATATTTAGAACAATGTACATAATATAATAAATCAAGTGAAATAAACCCCTATCTGAAACCTATATGTTCATGTTGACCAATGTCACCTCAATAAATAAAAATCCTATATAATAAAAGGCTAATATGCAAATCAATTGAATGGTGGAATGACCAGTCACTATGAAACACACTGACCACCAGGAGGCAGACACTCAATGCAGGAGCTGCCTCCTGGTGGTCAGTGCACTCCCACTGCTCAACCAGAAGCCAGGCTCACAGCTGATGAGTACAGTGACAGTGGTGGGAGACTCTCCCACTTCTCTGGCAGTGCTAAGGATGTCTGAGTATTGGCCCCCATGGGGAGTGGGCTTAAGCCGTCAGTCAGACCCTCCCCCACCCAGGGCTCTCAGACTGCAAGAGGGAGCAGGCCAGGCTGAGGGACCTCTCCCCCAACCGCACAAATTTTATGCAGCAGGCCTCTAGTCCTATCTAATAGAAGAGTAATATTCAAATTGAACATACCTCAGCTTCACCAGCCACACCCACCAGCGAATCAGAGCGAGTATGCAAATTAACCCAACCAAGATGGCTACGGCCACAGAGAGAGCAGGAGGGAGGCTTGGGTTGCCTGTGGCGATGGAAGAAGTCAAGCTTTCTGCAAATCCTGGTGGGCCCAGGCCTCCTCTTGAGGCAACAAAGTTTCAATGGCTGTGTGAAGCGAAGGCTTGGCTCTGCTCCAGGCTACAAGTTTCAATTGTAGAAGATAAATAAAACCCAGATACCAGGGCCTCCACTTGGGTCGCCAGGGGTGTGGCCAGCCTGCAAAACACCACAGGCCCCTTGCCCAGGCTACCCCACACTCCAAGGGAACACCCACCCTGATTCAGGACACCCTTCAGGGCAAACCACCTGGCCCCTACCTGTGCACCAGGCCTCTATCCTATCTAATAAAAGAGTAATATGCAGATTGACCATCACTCCAACACACAAGATGACTGCCCCCATGTGGTCAAAAGATCTGGCTTCCATGTGGACACAAGATGGCCACCACCAGATATGGCCAGCAGGGGATGGCAGTTGGCAGGACCAGGCCTGCAAGGGAAGGCAGTTGGGGGTGATCAAGCTCGCAAGGGAGGGCAGTTAGGAGTGTCTAGGCCAGCAGAGAAGGGAAGTTGGGGGTGACCGGACCTGCAGAGAAGGGCACTTGGGGGGACCCTGGCCTGTAATGGACATTTAGGGGTGACCATGCTTGCAGGGGAGGGCAGTTAGGGGTGACCAGGCCTGCATGGAAGGGCAGTTAAGGGCAAACAGGCAGGGGAGCAGTTAGGCATCAATCAGGCTGGCAGGGGAGTGGTTAGGGGGTGATTAGGCTGGCAGGCAGAAGTGGTTAGGGGCCATCAGGAAGGCAGGCAGGTGACAAGTTGGGAGCCAGCAGTCCTTGATTGTGAGAGGGATATCCTGACCCAGGTAGGATGGGGCCTAAATGGGCAGTCAGACATCCCCCAAGGGATCCCAGATTGGAGAGGGAACAGGCTGGGCTGAAGAACACCCTCTTCCCCCATGCACAAATTTTGTGAACTAGGCCTCTAGTAAATAAATAAAATGAAAAAAAATAATACAGTAACTGGTATTATATGACACCATCTACATATGAAAAAAAAACAACAACTATATATTGCCCTAGTCAGTTTTTGTCAGTGGATAGAGCATTGGTCTGCAAACTGAAGGGTCCCAGGTTCAATTCCCATTAAGGGCACATGCCCAGATTGCAGGCTCAATCTCCAGGAGGGGGTATGTAGAAGGCAGACAATCAATGGTTCTAAATATCATTGTTTCTCTCTCTCCATCTCCCTTCCTCTCTGAAATCAATAAAAATATATTTTAAAAAATACCTACATATGTCTGTTTCAACACAGAAAAGGAGTGAAGGAATTCACACTGAAATTTGATAGATGGAAGGAACAGAAGGTCAAGATTAATAACACTTTTCTTTAGACTTGCTACAATGAGTGTGTATTATTTTCATAATTTAAAAATGTCATAAATTTAAGATATAAAACGGATTTGAAACTTTAATAATTACAACTAACATTACAAATAATGCCAGGCCCCAGAGCTCAGTGGGTGTGCAGTTCTCTGGCATTTGCTTTAAATTGATCCTGGTGAGTAAAGATAAATAGCAACGTCTGCTCTGGGAAAGAGGTCCTACTGTGGGTCCCTCAACAGAAGCCAATTAAAACACAGACTTGACAGTACCTCTAGCAAAGGCTGGTGGTTGTGAAATGAAAACTACACTTGCCTCTTCACAGCCTCAGCCACAGAGCTTCCCAAGGGGCCTCCTAAGCCAGTGAGCAGCCAGCAGAGGCATGACAACACTAGAACAGGCTTTTGTCTGGGAAAATCCCATTACTCCAACTACTGACCGCCTTTGTTGGCTCCTGTTCCACGCTTCAGAGGTAAGATGCACAAGGCTGGCCCAGCTGTTGCAGGAGTAAACATCAAACTTTGTGGGGAAGATGTTGCTGTACAGGTTTGACATGCTCGGTGTTAGTATTTTGGTGGGAGACTCTAGGACCACTGGAAGCTAGCTGTGGACACTCCAGTTGTCCATGGATGGCATTTAGACTTTGGAAGTGTGAAACTTGGCTCTGTATTTCAAATTTTTTTCATGCTAATAAAAGTTCCCAAATCTTCTGGAGGGCAAAAGATATATGATATTCAATAATAATAAAAAATAATATGCATAAACTATCTGTCCAATTTTCTCAACACCATTTATTCAATAGACTATCTTTACCTCATTGTATGTTCTTTCCTCCTATGTCAAATATTAACTGACCATAATGGTGTAGATTTATTTCTGGGCACTCTCTTCTATTTTATTGACCTATATGGAACTATACACAAGAATAAACTCAACTTGGATTACAGACTTAAATGATAGCCTCAAAACCATAAAAATCCTAGAAAAAATATAGTAAAATCTTGGACATTTCTTGTGGCTATCATTTTTCTGATGTATCTCCTTGGACAAAAGAAACAAAAGAAAAAATAAACAAATACAACTATATTAAACTAAGAAGTTTTTGCACAGCAAAGGAAATTATCAACTAAATGAAAAGACAGAGAGAAACCAAGATGGCAGCATAGGTGAACACCTAAGCTGCTGCTTCGCACAACAATTTCAAAACTATAGCTAAAAGACAAAATGGACATCATCCAGATCCACAGGAAAGCTGGCTGAGTGGAAATTCTACAACTAGAAGGAAAGAGAGGGACTCACGAAGACTCAGAGGAGTTATAAAAAGCTGAGACACACACATGGAGAGGACAGGGGGTGGAGGGTCTGGCTGGCTTCCTCTAGTGGAAGGGAGACGGAAAATCCCAACTGCACTGAACCCCAGCTCCAGGCAAGACTCATAGGGAGAGTATGGACTGTTATGAAAAGGAAGGAGTACACGGAAATGTAGGGGAGCCAAGAAAGACAGAGGTCTGGGGACTCACAACAGTGCATGCAAACATGCACACACAGAGCGCTGACTGCTGATCGTGCCTGGCTTCCTCTAGCGGGAGGAAAATAGAACCTCCCAACAATACTGAAATCCAGGTCCCACTGCACTGAACCCAAGTTTCAGGCAAGACCCTGAGAACCCAGATTCACACAGTTCCCTAGAGCGTAGAGAAACTCAGGGGAACCGAAAGGCAGCATTCCGGAAGTTCACACATGTGCAAGGCAGAGGTCTGGAGGCAAGCCCACATGCACATACACAGCTGATCCTCACAATTGGCTTGGAGGTCAATCCACCCTAGTGATACCAACAACAATCAAGAATTAACTACAACAAGTGATACCAACAACAATCAAGAATTAACTACACGCAGTTCACAAAGGGTGCATCAAGAGTGTCCACCTCAGGTAACTGGGGAGGCAGACTACTGGGCCACATAGGACAGCTAGCACACAAAGCTACTCTACCAACTCAGGGAAGCAGCGAAAGATGTGGAGACTAAAGAACAGATCACAAACGAAAGAAATGGAGTAATACAAACAACTGGATATAAAGTTCAAAACCATGGTAATAAGGTTTTTCAAGAATTTCCTTGAAAAATGAATAAATTTAGCGAAACCCAAGAGAAAATGAAAAAGAACCAACTAGAAATTAAACATACACTAACTGAAATATAAAGTATTATACAGAAACCTAACAGCAGATTAGAGGATCACAAGAATCAAGTCAAAGAAGCAAAAAACACTCCACTGGAAAAGCAAAAAGAATAAAAAAATGTGAAGATAGTGTAAGGAGCCTCTAGGTCAACTTCAAGCATACCAACATCAGAATTGTTGAGGTGCCAGAAGAAGAGAGAGAGTAAGATACTGAAAACCTATTTGAAGAAATAATGACTGAAAACTTCCCACACCTGGTGAAAAAAATAGACTTATAAGTCCAGGAAGCACAAAGAACCCCAAACAAAAAGGAATCCAAAGAGGACCACACCAAGACACATCATAATTAAAATAACAAGAGCAAAAGACAAAGAGAGAATATTAAAAGCAGCAAGAGAAAAACAGTTAATTACCTACAAGGGAGCACCCATTTGACTGTCAGCTGATTTCTCAACAGAAACTATGCAGGCCAGACAAGAGTGGCAAGAAATATTCAATGTGATGAATAACAAGAACCTACAACCAAAATTACTCTACCCAGCAAAGCTATCATTCAGAATTGAAAAGCAGATAAAGAGCTTCACAGATAAGAAAAAACTAAAGGAGTTCATCAGAACCAAACCAATATTATATGAAATGCTGAAAGGTATTCTTTAAGAAGAGGAAGAAAAAAAGGGTAAAGGTAAAAATTATGAACAACAAAGACATATCTATCAGCAAGTGAATGTAAAAATCAAGGGAATTGAAAAACTGGTGAACAGAATAAACTGGTGAATATAATAGAATTAGGGGCATAGAAAGGGAGTAGACTGATAATTCTCAGGGGGAGAAAGGTGATGAGGACAATGTCAGGGAGGTAAGGGCAGAGGGTGGGGTGAGAACCAGGTGGAGGACAGATATAGGGGAAAAAAAGTTTGTGATCTGTTCTTCAGTCTCCACATCTTTTGCTGCTTCACTGAATTGGTAGAGTATCTTTGTGTGCTAGCTGTCCTATGTGGCCCAGTAACTCTGCCTCCCCAGGTACCTGAGGTGGACACTCTTGGTCACTCCTTTGTGAACTCCTCCCAGCTGCCTTGGAAGTCAGCAATATTTGCAGGTAAAGATTCCTATGGGTAGTTATTTGATCTTCTTCCATCCAGTTTTTCACTTGCAGATAATTGGGTACCTAGAATCCCAGTTGGTCAAAATTTTCTATCCTTTGCTGTCTGCTGCTTCATTTTTATTTGATTTTCTGGATTTATTCTTACAATATCTAAAAGCAGGCAGCCATCACCAGAATCATCAAAGTGTTCATTTGAAAAAGGTGCTCAATTAATCATGCATTCTGTTCACCTGTTCAGAGGAACAATTGTAATAATCTAAACAATAAAGATTTATTAAAATAAAATACAAAAGAAAAGACAACCCATTGAATGGGAGAATATATTTGCCAATGATACATCTGATAAGAGGTTAACATCCAAAATTTATAATAAAGAACTTATAAAACTCAACATCAAAAAACCACAAACAATCCAATTTAAAAATCGGCAAGAATCTGAATAGACACTTCTCCAAAGAGGACATAAGATTGGCCAATAGGCATATGAAAAGAACCTCAACATCACTAATCATCAAAGAAATGCAAATTAAGACCACAATGAGAAATCACCTCATACCTGATGATAGATTGGCTATCATCAACAAATCAACAAACAACAAGTGTTGGCAAGAATGTGAAGAAAAGGGAACCCTCATGCAATATGGTGAGAATGCAGAGTGGTATAGCCACTGTGGAAAGCAGTATGGAGTTACCTCAAAAAATTAAAAATGGAACTACCTTATGACCCAGCAATTTCACTTCTGGGTATTTATCCAAAAAAACCCCAAACCCTAATTCAAATGAATATATGCACCCCTGTGTTCATTGGAGTATTTTTACAATAGCCAAGCTATGGAAGCAACATAATCGGCTACCAGTGAATGAGTGAATAAAGAAGCTGTGCTATGTTTATACAATGGAATATTATGCAGCTATTAAAAAGGAAGGAATCCTTACCCTTTGTGACAGCATGGATAGATTTGGAGATTATTATGCTAAGCAAAATAAGCCAGTGAGAGAAAGAAAAGTACTACAGTATATCATTTTACTTATATGTGGAATCTAATGAACAAAATAAATTAACAAAGTAGAAACAGCCTCAGAGATACAGACAGACTGACAACTATCAGAGGTGAGAGGGTTTGGGAAGCTAGGTGAAAAAGGTTAATGCATTAAGCAAAAACAACAACAAAAAAAACCCGAATTCATAGACACAGACAACACTATGGTGATTACCAGAGGGGAAAGTGGGTGGGAGGAGGTAGGAGAGAGTAAAGGGGGAATAAATGGTGATAAACATACAATACAACAGATAGAAGATGTATTATAGAATTGTATACCTGAAATCTATATAATTTGATTAACCAATTCACTCCAATAAATTCAATAAAAATAAAAAGTAGGTTTTGATATCCTATATAATAAAAGGCTAATATGCAAATCAACCAAATGCAAAATGACCGGTCACTATGATATGCACTGACCACCTGGAGGCAGACACTCAATGCAGAAGCTGCCCCCTGGTGGTCAGTGTGCTCCCACAGGGAGCGCAGCTCAGCCAGAAGCCAGCTCATGGCTGGCAAGTGCAGCAGTGCTGGTGGGGAGCAGTCTGACATACTCCGAGGACTCCTGGACTGTGAGAGGGAGCAGGCCAGGCTGAGAGACACCCCCCTTCCCAAGTACACTAATTTTGTGCACTGGGACTCTAGTCTAAAAATAATATGCAAAAACTAAGACTTTTTGAAGAATTTACATTTTTAATCATTAATTTATCTTCCAACATATTTTTCTTCCTGTACAATCCTACTCTCCTTGACCCATTCCTCTTCTCTATCCCTAATTAACCGCTTTAATAGATGTTTTACTTAACATTTTCTTGTTTATCACAGAAACACTGGCTATAGCAATCATGGAAAATATAGATAAGTTTAATAAAGGAAAGTAGTGTTTGGTAATCTAATCCCACTGCTGATAATATTTTGAAATAGCTTCTTCTTATCTTTACATTTACCTTTTTTTCCTTCTTATTGATTTAAGAAAGAGAAAGAGATTGGTTGCCTCCCAGATGTACAGGGATCGAACTACAACCTGGGTATATGCCCTAACCGGGGAATCGAACCTGCAACATTTTGATGAATGGGACCACACTCCAACCAACTAAGTTACCTGGCCAGGATATATACTTACTTTTGTAAGTAGGTCTATAATTGTGTAGCTAGATGAATGCCTCAGATATATACTTAATATTATGAATGAATATGAGAAAGTATACAGAAGTGAAAGGGGTTTGTACAGCATATTACTGCTATCATCCACATGGCTCTAATGTGGCTACATGTTCTGGTGTATCAAGCCTGTATTAACATTCCTCAGACTGACAGTGACAGCAGCCTTTATGTCTCCACCCTTCTTTTCTCCTCCCAGCTGCCTTGAAAGTCAGCAATATTCGCAGGTAAAGATTCCCATGGGTAGTTTTTTGATCTTCTTTCACCCAGTTTTTCACTTGCAGATAATTGGGTACCTAAGATCCCAGTTGGTCAAAACTCTCTATCCTTTGCTGTCTTATGCTGCTTCATCTTTATTTGATTTTCTGAATTTATTCTTACAATACCCAAAAGCAGGCAGCCATCACCAGAATCATCGAAGTGTTCATTTGGAAAAGGTGCTCAATTAATCATGTATTCTGTTCACCTGTTCAGAGGAAATACTATAGCCCCTGGGAGATTCCACTTCTCTCAGAAAATTAGGAATATCCTAGATCAGAACCAAGAAGGACCATGGTGGTCTGGAGTTTTGTCAGACCAGCACTTTAGGCCTTCACCATGCCTTCCATTAAGACCATCCTTTCAGGCCCTGACTATTTCCCTAGTTAAGGCATTAACTTCCAGGTCTCCCTAGTTACCCTTAGAAAAATCAGGATGGAGAGCTGCCAGGGCTGACTGAGATTCTGACTTTCCAGCCTAGACATATGGCAATGTGTCTAGGGAAGGTCCAGACATTCTTTCCTGGAAAACCACAGTCACTCTGGAATGGATACCCATAGCATTAAGGGAGTAATTCCTACCAGCAAAGCCCTGGGCAGAATAATGAAGTTTCTCATAGAGGCCCTCCCATACCCTTTCCTGTCCTCATAGCAAGAATTCCCTTCTTCCCATCAGAACCCCAGGGCTTTCTGGCTAATCTATACACATGCAAAGCTCCTCGCTGCAGCACTGAAGACTGACTTCCCAGGGCCATCACTCCCACAATGATCTCTTCCGTATTGCAAACTTCATGAAGCATAGATGACTGACATGCTTAACACCCCTCCCCACTGCCTCCCTATTTTCATTATGAGTCAAAAAGTAAACATCATGGAGGGGAACTTTTGAATAGGAACCTACAATCTGAAAGGAGAATGTATGTGGGAAAGTAGCTGGCGAGTCCTATCTAAGTTATCAGTCTGCGTGGCCTCTTTACTCATTGTCCAGTCAAAGGGGGTCTAAGTTCTACAGGGATGGTCTGCCAGCCTTATCTCTTAGTCTTCTGTTGTTTAGCAACCCATGTCTAAAGTATACTGATCCAGTTTGGGGTTCAGGTGTTAGAGGAGTATTTAGACTCTCTTAACTCCTTCCACCAAGGCAAAGTGGCCATGACAGAGATTGGAGGATGGAGCATACTGCCTATGAATTCCAAGTTTGACTTGGAGCATTCTGAGTGACACACATCGTTATGGGGTGCAAGAAGGTGACTGCTAAGATCTGTTTCTGACCAATTCTAGGAATATAATGAATGAATCTGACCCCCCTCTTGATTACCTCCTTTAGAGTAGACTGTACAATATTTCTAGACTACACTGAATACAGGAGAATATTCTGAAAGTGCCTTGGACATAAGTAGACCTCAAGGTCTTGTCTGAGCTAGATGCACCTCCAAAGAATTGCTCAAAATCTGACCCAATTTCTGGTCAAAAGTTACGTGGTTCTCTACAGCAAACAGACTAAAGTTCATTCACACTGTCGTGTCCTTGACAAGTTGGCTGTTACCTCATATTGCAAACCTGCCCTCCCCTGGACCTCCTCACCTCTTCACCTTATTCAAGCTACACCAGCACTTTGTCTATGACTCAAATATCTGCTCAAGTTATTCTGTCTTTCATGAAATGCCATTCCACACTACAGCTGCCAAAGAGCCACACCTCCTTCAGAACTTGACTCAAAAGGAACCTCTACCTTTGAGGAAAATAACAATTCCTCTTGGAATAGTTAGCTCTCTACCCCCCACCTAGAAACCCTGGCTAGCCTCCAATCCCTTCCCCATATTTTCATAGCAGGTGTGATAACTTAATCATAGCACTCAGCATAGTTGTCTTATATAGACTTTGTCTATATCAGTGTCAAAAGAAACCCAAACGTGTCTTTTACAAGACTGATTCTGTCATTCTTCTACTTGGAATGAATGCATCCCACTTAATTAGTCTCTCCTCCTTCTAACAAATTCTTCCCCACTAACACCTTTGGATTCACACCTTCAGAAACACAATATACTAATAAATAGCCCCCACCCTTCTTTTTTTTCCCAATCCATTTCCAACAGCATATGCAGTCTTTCTCCTGATCCAGACACTATGAATGTTCATTCTTCTGTGTGTTCATTCTTCCCCGTTCCTAGAAAGCAAGGTGTTCTGCAAGGTGGGGTTCAAAAACATGGGATGTTCTTAGACCACATCACCTCCCTCTGTCTGGGTACCTCATAGATATGACAAGTATCTCAGAAAACACCTTGAGAAGTCTAGCTGGAAACCAGCGACCCATGGAAACACATAAATATTTTATCAGTCTCTGAACAAGACTCTTACTCATAAATATTTAAACTCAGTAGCATAATGCTCAGTAGCTGATAAGAGTCAACTTGTATAGGGGGCGGGGGGGAAGCTAAGAGGAGGAGGGGAATACAACAGCAATGGCAGCAGGCAATCTACAGTCTTTTTTATGGATCTGAAAACTGAAAGTGCACCTGAGGGCTCTCCAATTTGCATGGACACTCATTTTCTAGAGTGGGAGGCAGGTCAGCACCCACAAAGCTATATAGGAAAGGCACTCACTGGGATTCAGGCAGGCTGTCACATCAGTCACAGCCCCCATAACCTTGCCGTACTTCTCTCAGCACTGGGGCACATAGCAGCTTTTCAAATAAAGCACGTAGGACTCAACATGAGGCAGATCCTGGAAGAATGTCAGGGCAGCTTTATTCAAAATAGGCCCCAAATGGAAACATCACAAGTTTCCATCAATAAGAAGATGGATAAACACGTGGAGGATATTCATCTTGGAATGAAAAAAAAAATGAATGGATATACTCAATCACATGAGTGAATCTCACAGACATTATGTTGAGAAAAAAAAAAACAGATACAAAAGTACGTACCATGTGTAAATTCATTTCTATGATGTTCAGGAATGTAAAACTAATTTATGACAACAGGAATCATAACCAAAGTTGCTTCTGGATGATGGGAGTAACTAGGAAGGGGCATAGGGAAATTTATGAGATTGAAATTTTTAATATCTTGTTCAGGATGTGAATTTGTCAAAACTGGCCCAGCTTCTAGCAAAGGATTCAGCTTAGATGTGCTGTGAAGATAAAAGAGGCCACTGATCTCCAGGATCATCATTTACCTATAAAATATTGATTGACTTGAATTACCTAAAAGGACTTTTAGCATTTTGCTAAGGATTCTGCAACCTTTATTGGAGTCAATGCCTTATTTGTGCCATTTATCTAATTAACTCAACAATTATTTATTAATTGCTTACAATATGCCAAACAGGAGCATAGCCATGAATACAACAAAATTTCTTTGTCATTACAGAGCTTATATTCAATTGCGGGATATATAGACAATTAACACACACAAAAAACACACACATATATACTTTAGAATGCCAAGTAATAAGTGCAATAAAGCAGGTCAGAGAACAGGAAGTGACAATTGGCTATTCTGGATCAGGTGATCAGGGGAGGCCTGATAGAAGAGGTCATATATGAGAAGAGACCTGAATAAATTGAGGAAAGAAGCAAGTAACTAAGGGAACAGTATTCAGGCAGAGGGAAGAGTAAGGGAGTGAAGAGTGATAGCATAAGAGGTCAAACAGGCCAGATCATAGAGGGCTTTGGTAAGCCCGGGATCTCATTCAAAGTGTGAAAGGAAGCTCTTGGAAAGTGTTAAGTAGGGGAGTGATATAATCCAACTGATGTTTTAAGAATGAGAAAATGAAGGCAATTAAGAGATTTGTCTAAGATGCTTAGGAAAGAGTCAGAAGAATAGGTCCCTATTTCCCTCCCCCCCTCACTATCTTACTATTCTTCACACATCTATTCTGTATCCATCTTTGGACACAAGCTCTATCGGGGCCAGATCACATATGTCTGAGTTCCAAACTCTGATTTTAATCAACAAGGTTATGTCTTGAGAGAGTTAATAGTTTATAAAAACAGAAGTAGGTTACTTTTCTGTATGTCTACAATTTTTCATAATAAAATGTAGATGAAAAGAGATAGGGCTTTATCAGGCAAAAGTTATCAGCAACTAAATATGAATGCTGTGGTTCTCAACACCTTTGTGCAAAATAAAGGCTAGAATTTGTAACTAAAGGAAGAACATTCCTTTCAGTTTTCATATCCAACTTCTCTGCCCAAGACACGTTCCATGTCTCTATGGTATGGCAGAGCCTCAGTTTTCTTTCCTCTCTTCCTTTGCCCCCAATTACTTTTTGAAAACCTGTAAGGGAGTGGAATAAAATGTGAATGGGAGGGCACTTTTGAGAGAAGTCTCTATACTCCCTCAACCCTATCTGGAAATGCCCATATGGTCAAACAACAGCAACACAATCTTAAAACCTTCAGCAAGAACAAACTGGTAGGCACCATCTATTGTCCTTCCCAGAGAATTTCTGCCCCTTAATCATTATTCTCCCACCCTTTAGGGAGCTTTCTAGACTGGAAGTCAGTGGTTCATCCCACCACACCTCTGGGTCTCTCTTAGACCACAATTCTGCTTCCACTAATGCTCTGCTTTCACTAATGCTCTATCCCCACTCTGCCTCTGACCAGCCTCAACTCTAGACTTGACTGAGGAACAGAGGGGAAGCTAAAAGCTGGCGGGAGAAGAGAAGAGGGCAATACAGGCAGCACTTCAGAGACAGTAGTGGCCCTGAAGTGGAATTAGGCTGGCAAAATGGGGACCAGAGAGCCACTGCCACCCCCAAGAGATCCCTAACTCAAGCAAAACTTGCCACGGCATTTTATCCTCCAGATGCAAACTGCCTGACGCTATACACAATCACTTCCTCTGCCACTTATCTGCACACACCTGGCCACTCCAGCTGCAGCAAAGGAAGAAACGACTGTTTTGCAAGCCCCGCTCCTGCCCAACCTTCAGGGAAGCCTTCTGTGCTGCATTTCACCAGTGGTTCAGCACATTTCATTTTCCTCTGCAGGCCTTGCTGCCTAATACATCTGTCTTAACCATTTTTCCATCTTTTAATCCTGAACTTGTTTCACTTTTATGTAGGGAATGCAATCATTTAATGCTATCTTCCGTATCCTGGTTTAAAGGACTCCATCAGGAAAGACATTTCGTTATAGGGTAGGGCATAATTTACCTATTATTCATGCACGCACTTAACCTACAAAACCAACAAAGTGAAGAGTAAGAGCATCATGCCATGATTTCACTCACCACAGATTTCAATTCTGAAATGTTAACAACAGAACTCGATACTACAGAGAAACCTCAAGGTCGTATTCCTCGGGAGTGCATGCATACCTAGATATACACCATAAACATCGAGTTCTAACAGGTGGCCCCTGGTTGCTGAGAGAGCTAAGTTGGCAACTGGTGCTTGCCAGGGTACAAGGATGCAGCAGCGCCAGAGAGATTCTCCTCAGCCCAGAACAAGGCAGTTCCACAGACCACGGTGCAATAAAACTTTCTGCCGTCAGGACTTCCCAGCCCCGGAGAGGGAGCCCCTCCTATCTGGCCCCTGCACCTTGGGGTCAACGCGCCCCTGCAAGGCAGACTGGGGACAAGTATCAAGGGCGCGCTGCTCTCACCTCGCCAGGTCCCCGACCGCCGAGAAGCCTCAAACTCACACTGCCCGGGTCTCCCGTGGGCTCGTGGGGCTGAAAGGGACCGGCAAGGGCGTGGGCAGGGCCAGGGGCGGGAGCCGTGCCCATCGCCGCGCCGGCAGCCGGGCGTGGAGGCGGAGAGACTGCGGCGCCGGCCCCTGCGGTCCCCGCGAGCGCGCGGTGCCCCGCGGGGAAGCCTCTGGCCCGTGCCCGGAGGAGCGCGCCTCCCGCCTCTTCCCCGGGCTTCTCTCCGCTCCGCGCGTCCGGATCCCGCCGAGCTCGGCCGGTCGGGGAGCGCTGGCACCCCCGGCAAGGCTCCAGGGGACGACGCGCCGGGCTCGCATCCAACCGCGCGCTCTTTCTCCGCGCTCCGCCGCCCGCCGAGTCCCCGGGGGCAGCCCCGCCTCCGGGCGCCCGGCTCCAACCCACCGCGGCCCGCGCCTCCCGGCGGCGTCCCTTCCCGGGCCTCTGGCCAGCGGCTGCCTCTGGAGCTGGCCCTGTGGCCCGGGAGCCTCAGGCTCGGGTCCCCAACAGGCCAGTAACAAAACTGGAAGGATTCCATGCCGATATTCATTTTTTATTTCCTGGGGGTGGGGGTGGGGGTGGGGGGGAGGGAAAGAAGCAATTAGCGTTTTGATTTTTATACTGCCTGGGTTTTCCAAATCCTTTACGTTGAGTTTGTACTTCTATAATCAGAAAGACAAGCACGTTACCTTTCCCAGGAATGCTAACAGGCTGCCACTCACAGATGTCCGCCCATTAAAAGTATGCCTGAACCTTTGTTTAAGACACCCTGAAGAAGTTATATAGGGTGAGAGATCTGGACAGGGTCTTGGGAACCTATTTAGACTTGTGTATTTTCACTTATTTTACGATGGTTGGGAAATCCCACTTTTTACTACTGTCCTGAGGAAACTCTTGGCCTGTGAGGGAATAAGGGTGGAAATCCAGGGTGGGGGTGGGGGTGGGGGGCACTCACAGTCCAACAAGACAGTAGTAATATTAGATGTTTTAGGCAGAATGTTACCTAAAAGAATTCTTCCCACAGGTTCAACTAAGGGGGGAAATAAGAGGAAGAAAGAAGGACAGCCTGGGGTTGCCTCCAGGCAGTGAACAAAAAGCTGCTTTTCCAAGAGCAAGAATTATGTCTACTACTCTTTGCAGAGCTCTCATTCCATATAGGCAAACCCTTTCATTTGGAAAGACGAGGGGGCGGATTTAATCCTCCTCCCTAGGGGTTGTTCTCCTTCAGAAGGATTGTGGGTTCATCTGTTTCTTAGGACAGCTGACTTCAGAGACCTGAAATGTTAACAGCCAAACTCCATACTACAGAGAAACTCAAGTCAAGGTTCTGACTTCAGATCTTCAGTTCTGTGGTTCTGGTTTTAGGATTTGTTCTTGTGATATCTGTGATCTTCTGATCCCTCAGAATTTCTCTACGGATTCTTAGTCCATTATTCACACCATTCCCTCTAATAATCTGCAAGATAGTGGAACCTTTCGTTTAGTGTGGTTCTCACCTCCAATCTCAGTGTTCTCTTTCTCAGATTGGAGTATCCCCAACTTCAGTTGCCAGGCTTCTACCAAGGCATGCCTATTTACCTTAGAGGTGTTCCTGGAATCTTTCTTCTGTGCATTCCCACATTGCTGGTCTTGTTAGACTTTGATTACCCTCGGCAGAAACCATTTTAATGGTTTCCTAACTGGTTTTCTTGTCTCTCCCCACCCCCATGAATGTCACTCTCTTGACAAAACGAACAAAACATTCCCTCTACCCCCTGCACATAAATCTGTGGAGCTCCCCTCGGCAGTTAGAATACAGTCTAAACTGTTTTCACAATTGGGAAACAGTTTACCTGTCCAACCTTCTGTCGGTTCAACACCTGTGTTCCAATTATACTGAGCCAGGCCAATTGCTGTTCTTCAAATACACATTGGCTTTCTAATGTCCTTGTTTGTTTTGGTCACTCTGTTCCCTTATCCTGGATTTCTCTTTATCCCAATCTCTACCTGTTGAATTGCTTCCAACCCTGCAAGATCCAACTCAAATGTCTTCTTTAGTGAAATTCTTACAGATCTTCCAAGTCAGATCTGTGAGATCAATTAATTCCTCTTTCCCAGCACTCTGTGTTTCTGTTACTACACTCACTTCATTTGGGTATATGTTGCAGTTGGCTGTGTCCTCTGTCTCCCACTAACTGCGAGAGCCAGTAAAGTAGGGTGTGTTTCCCCCCTGGGCAAAGAAAGTAAATCCTCACACCTGAAATGGCCACTGTACTTGTTTTAATAATCATATTTTCTCACATCTCTTTATGTACATGTTCATCCATATATGCATACATGCACTCATTCATGCTATTTTCTTTTGGAACCCTCTTTTCTAGTTTTGTCTTTTCTTACCTCATTTTACCCTTACTATTCTCGCTCTCACTATTTAAAAAGTTAAGCATGTATATACATATGTGTATGAGCACACACACTAGAGGCCTGGTGCACAAATGTGTCCCTTAGCCCATCCGGCACACTCTCCAATCTTGGACCCACAGATCAGGCATAAACTGGCAGTCGGACATCCCTCTCACAATCTGAGACCGCTGGCTCCCAACTCTTGCCTGCCTGTCAGCCTGATCACCCCTTAATCACTCCCCTGCCAGCTTGATCAATGCCTAACTTCTCCCCACTGACCTGATTGCCCCCAACTGCCCTCTCCTGCAGGCCTGGTCGCCCCCAACTGCCTTCCCCTGAAGACCTGATTTTCCGCAACTGCCCTTCCCTGCTGGCCTGATGGCCCACAACTACCCTCCCCTGCAACCATCTTGTGATGGCCATCTTTGACCACATGAGGGTGGCCATCTTGTGTGAGGGTATGAGAGACAATTTGCATATTATCTCTTTATTATATAGGATATATACTAGAGGCCTGGTGCATGAATATTCATGCACTGGAGGGGGGGTCCCTCAGGATGGCCTACCCCCTCTCACAGTCTAGGAACCCTCAGGGGCAGGAGGCAACCTGGTGATCAGGGGAAGGTGATGCCCCACCACACCTCTGCTGCTGCCATGGCTGGTAGCGCAAACCTCAGCTGGCCCTGGTTACCTAAGCCTCAGGTGGCCCTGGGAGGCTGGGGGGCTGAAAGAACTGTTGGACTATGGAGGCAGAAGCCCCAGCGGGGCTGAGGGACTGGGTGCCACCATCTTGTGGCTGTGGGTGCCACCAACTTTGAGGGTGGGGCAGTCAATTAGCATATTCCCTCCTTCTTGGATGTGTGTTCTGCCATCTTTGTGATGGCGTGAGGGTCAATTAGCATGTTCCCTCTTTATTAGATAGGATATCTATATGTGTATATTTATATACATATATATGTATGTGTATATGTATATATGTACCCCGAGATACACGTGCCCTAACATACTAGATTTTTGAGATACGAGCCGTCGAGCGAGCAATTTTTGCTTTGAAATACGAGCAACATTTGAGATAGGGGTAATCGCGCGGATCAGCCGGCTGCACACGACCCACCAGTTTACCGGGACTCGAGTGTCTCATCGTTTCCCACGCCTCAAGGTTACGGAACAAATTAAACTCGTATCTCGAGGTACCACTGTATATACATATACACATGCATATATATGTATATAAATACATATATACTAAAGGCCTGGTGCACAAAATTCATGTACAATGGGGTGTGTCCCTCAGCCCAGCCTGCACCCTCTCCAAGCTGGAACCCCTTGAGGGATGTCCCGACTGCCCATTTAGGCCTGATCCCAGAGGAAAATCTGACTGTCCATTTAAGCCCGATCCTACTGGGATCGAGCCTAAATGGGCAATCAGACATCCCTCTCACAATCCAGGACTGCTGGTTCTCAACTGCTCATTTGCCTGCTTTCCTGATTGCCCCTAACCACTTCTGCATGCCAGCCTGATCACCCCCTAACCACTCCCCTACCAGACTGATTACCCCTAATTGCCCTCCCCTGCAGGCCTGGTCACCCCTAACTGCCCTCCCCTGAAGGCCTGGTCACTTCTAACTGCCCTCTCTTGCAAGCCTGGTCACTCCTAACTGCCCTTCCTTGCAGGCCCGACCCTCCCTACTGCTCTCCTCTGCTGGCCATCTTGTGGTGGCTATCTTGTGTCCAATGGGGGAAGCCATCTTGTGTGCTGGAGTGATGATCAATTTGCATAGTCCTCTTTTATTAAATAAGATATATATTAGAGGCTTGATGTACAAATTTGTGCACCAGTGGGGTCTTTCAGCCTGGCCTGCGGAATTGGCTCAAAACTGGCTCTCTGACATCCCCTGAGGGATCCTGGGTTGTGAGAGAGTGTAGGCCAGGTCACGGAATCCCACTGGTGCATGAACAGGGTCAGGGAGGGATGCAGAAGGTTGGCCAGCTGGGGAGGGACTGCAGGAGGGCTCCAGGGTGTGTCCGGCCCATCTCACTTAATCCAGATTGCCCACACCCCAGCAGCAAGCTAACTTACCAGCTAGAGCATCTGCCCCCCTGGTGGTCAGTGCACATGATAGCAAGCAGTTGAGTGGCCTTAGCATATCATTAGCATATTATGCTTTGATTGGTTTAATGGCTGACTGATCAACTGGACATTTAGCATATTAGGCTTTTATTATATAGGATATATATGTATCTATTTATATATATATATATTATCCTTATTTATTTTGCAAAATGAGGTATCATAGTATATACACTTGTCTACTTCTTGCTTTTCTCATTAAAAAATAAGTCATAAAAATACTTTCAATCTAACTGGTATTGCTCTAATTTATTCTTTTATTTTAGAGGCTGTATAAAGTTTTGGATGTATCAAGAGTTTCCCTATTCATGACATTAATTATTTTTTTAAAATTGCCACTGCCATTAATATTTGAGTAAACATCCTTATATATGTATCCAAATGCCCTGGTACTTTAATTTCTGAGGGATTAATTCCTCAATATGAAATTAATATATTTACAACATTAATAGATTGTCTTCTAAAAGGTTGTAACAATTTGCTCTGCATAATTTTAGCCATTCTGATAAGTAAATAGT
The DNA here is from genome assembly GCA_011751065.1 of Lasiurus cinereus. Classification (NCBI taxonomy): domain Eukaryota; kingdom Metazoa; phylum Chordata; class Mammalia; order Chiroptera; family Vespertilionidae; genus Lasiurus; species Lasiurus cinereus. The sequence goes on along the minus strand of JAAGEH010000286.1, from coordinate 900,655 downwards.
GGTAGTTTGTTATTCCTTTAATTTGTATTTCACTTACTACTAGTGAAGCTGCTCATGTTTTCTCTCTTTCTCTTTTGGCATTTCTGTTCTACAAATTGCCTATTCAAATATGTAGTTCATTTTTCTTTTTGAATCAAAATTCTGGTTACCTTGGGAAAATGCTTGCTATTGTCTTTCTCATGCAATTCTAAAGTTCTGCCAGTCATGAACCCCACTTCTCTGACCACAATAGTGGGCATGAACCATACTAGGACAAATTCCTATCCCAGGAACTTAAATCTTGAATTTTAGGTTAGCAGGGTCTTAAATAATTATCCTGAATGCCAGCCCCTAAAATCCTTAAGGTCTACCCTGTTTCTTTTACATATTTTCACACATTTTTTAAGTGATGCTCTGGGTATTATAATTAACACGTAAACTTAAAATAATATAATTTAAAGTAATATCAACTTAATTTGTATAGCATATAAAATTTTTACTTCAAAATAGTTCCTCTGTCTTTTGTGCTATTATTTTCACATATACCAATGTATTCATATATTATAGATATATAGATATATAGAGATATAGATATATAATACATATATATATACACACTTGTATTATTTTATACATTATAAGCCCATCAACCATTTTATAATTGATTACTGTTTAAAGCAGTTGTCTTTGAAATCAGATAGAAGAGTTACAAATGAAAAATATATTTATACTGTCATATATTTACCTATATAGTTATGTTTCTTTATATGGATTCCAGCTACTGCCTAGCATTCTTTTATTTCAGCCTGAAGCACTCCCTTTTCTGTTTTCTTGTAATAACTGAATTTCTCCATTTTTTGAAAGACAGTTCAGTAGATATAGAATTCTTGGTTGATAGTTTTTTTCCTTTCAGCACTTTGAATATGTCATCCTACTGCCTTTTGAACTCCATAGTTTCTGATGGAATGTCAGCCATTAATCTTATTGAGGATTCCTTGTATGTGAAGAGCCATTTTTCTCTTTCTAACTGAAAGGCTCTGTCTTTGGGTTTCTATAGTTTGACTATGATTTGTTCAGGTAGGGATCTCAGTGCTTATTGTATTTAAAATGTTTGGAGCTTCTTATATGTGTAAATAAATGCTTTTCATCAAATTTGGGACATTTTTAGCTATTATTATTTCAAATATTATTTTTACTTTTTCCTCTCTGTTGTCTCCTTCTGAGGTTCACATTGTATTTATGTTGGTACACTTCATGTTGTTACACAAATTGTTGAAGTTTTGTTCATTCTAATTTTTCTTCTTTCTGTTTTTTAGACTATATTATCTTAATTGACCTATCTTGAAGTTTGTTGGTTCTTTCTTCTACATGTTAAATCTCCTCTAGTAAATTTGTCATTTCAGTCATTGTAATTTTCAACTCTAGAATTTATATTTGGTCCATTTTTATAACCTTTGTCCCTTTATTAATATTCTGTATTTTGTGAGACATCCTTCTCATTCTTTTTTTGTTTGTTTAGTTCTTTACATATGATTCCCCTTAATTATTTGAAGATACTTATACTTCATGACTTAAACACTTCATCTAGAAAGTCCACAATCTAGCTGAAACCGGTTTGGCTCAGTGAATAGAGCATCGGCCTGCAGACTGAAAGGTCCCAGGTTCGATTCCCATCAAGGGCATGTACCTTGGTTGTGGGCACATCTCCAGTGTGGGGCATGCAGGAGGCAGTTGATCGATGTCTCTCTCTCTCATTGATGTTTCTAGCTCTCTGTCCCTCTCCCTTCCTCTCTGTAAAAAATCAATAAAATATATTAAAAATAAAAATAAAAAAATAGAAAGTCCACAATCTAGGTTTCCTTAGAGACAGTTTCTATTGACTGCTTTTATTTCTCCCTATATAGCAGCCATTCTTTCCTATTTCTTTATGTGTATCTCATAGATTTTTGTTGAAAAACAGGGAACATTAAATTATATAATATAACAACTCTGTAAATCAGATTTCCTCCATCAACCTCAAGATTTGTTGTTTCTTTTTCTATTTTTGTTGTTGTATTTGCTGCTATTGTTTGCTTGTTTAGTGACTTTCCTGTAATTATTTTGTGAAGTCTGTGTTCTTCTTTGTTCTATGCAGCACTGATGTGTCTGCTAAGTTTGCTTAGTAGTCAACTAATCATTGAACAGAGATTTTCTTAACTGCCTTGAGCCAATAGGTTTCTTATCCTTTGCCAAAGAGGTGTGTGGGTGTGTGTGTGCTGGGGCAATACTTCATATCCTGCTTTTCAAAGCCTCCAGATCAGAGAGTGTTGAGAGATTTCTGGGTATGAACAAAGCACTGCATGTGCATCTTGTTTTTTTATGTCTCTAGGAACATTTTGGAACTTTCATTTAAGATTTGTTTGTGTGTATATGTGTCTGTGTTAAAAAATCATCGCTGATTGGTTTTGACAAACACCCTGGGGATAGAGGTTTTCTCAATGACCAAGTTCTGAGGTCAAATAAAGATAAACCTTTTAATAGGACTTTTCTAGGGAATTGCCAAATGGTCAAATAGTAACAATTCTCTTGAGACTTTTTTGGAGGCTCCAAATCCATTATGCTCCCTCCAGTGGCTGCTAGATTACTGTTTTCCACAGCTATCATAGTTATGAAGCTATTGGTTTTTTAGACTACTGAAGAACTGGGGTAAAGCAGATATAAATAGGGCATGTTGAAATGCCACAAAGCTTATTGTTTTTATTGAGATTTGGTCACTTCATTTGAGTAAATGCTCCTCAAACTGCCAGAGGCTTTTGGTCAATTTTCTTAGTTCTGAAAAAGTTGGTTTTGATTCCCGTACCCTCGCACCCCCCCTACCCCCCACCGTGGTGTTCTTGTTGCTTTTATAGAGGTATGGATTTTGGAGATACTTGCTCTGTTATTCTGGAAGGTCCTTACTCTGCTTTTTCCTTTCTAATTAACTAAGTATTTTTATTGTTTTGTCACTATTTTGAGGGGAATATTTTCCCCATACAGAGTTGACTTATATAGAAAAAACTCTTATACAGAGCCACTTTATCCAATTTATTTTTATTATGTTTTAATAGTTTTTTTAAATCTTGACAAATAATCATATTATTAAAAATAAATAATTTTTCCAGTATTTATAACAATTACATTTTTCATTTACAATTACATTTATTGCATTTTTCAGAATCTATAAAACAATGGTCAACAATGATGTGGAAAATTTTCTGTTTATTACTGATTTTAACAGCAATGGCCTAATGGTTTCCATATTTAGAATAATTTATGTTGCTTCTAATTAAATAATTTTATTACATTTAATTTTTTTTCAACAATGAATGTTGAATTGAATTGAGCTGGTTCACAAAGTTTTGTGAAGCTTTCAAATTTAGGTCTTAACATTACTCTGGGCTATTATTTGAAGATAACTTGTGAAGTGTCTCATAACCTTGAATTACTTAGGCAGTCAGATGAGTTATAAATTGAGATATAACTATAGGGAACTTGAAGAAGGCTAGAGAATATACCCATGCATGTGTTAACAGAAACTTTCTGAAGGTAAAATTTCTACTTGGATTGTTTGTGACATTAATACCTCTATTTAAGTGAGGTAGGAAATTCAAGGCATATGACAAGGAAGGGAATCCCTGTGTCAGACTGGCAAGTATGATGTTCTAGGATAAGGAGAGCTATTATTCTTGCTGTAGCATTTCTCATGTATTATCTGAAAACCAGGACACTCGATTAATGGAATGGTGTTAGCTTGGAACCCTTAATTCCTAAAGGTATCCCCTTCCTGTAACCCATGCTAAACCCTATCATGAAAAAGGTAACCTCTATTCTTTACCCTCTTGTCTCCTCATCTTGATTCCCTTTTCATTTCATTACATTTGGAATTTAAAATAAAATTCCAGAATGTTTGCCTTGAAATTGACCTAAAAGCCACTAGAATCCCCAGGCCTCCCACTCATTAACCAACTAGTGGCATCAGGCATTGAGACTCAGTATCCACATCACAATCCTGAGATGCTCCCTGCCTGGTCTCAAAATGACCTCCATAGGTTGGCTCCAACTTCTACTGCTACCTAGAAGGCTGCAGGTAGTTTATGAATGGTACATTTAAAAATTGGACTACTTTCAGATGGCATTCATTCTTTTATTATTATATTTTCACAAAAATGTATCAAGTATAGGAGATACCAACCTCTTCCTCTCTGTTTTCTTGCTTGCTCCAAAATACAGTGTTTCTGCTTTCTCAGAAGTGTGAGGGGAAAAGCTGCAATCCTTTTTACTTTCACCTTCCACTTGTTGTTTCTTATGGGTTTATATGATTGCTATTTTAGAAAAAGAATTGTTGCATTCATTTGGCCCAGTCCCTCCTTGACTTTCATTTGGAATGATATTTCCCTCAGGAGATGTGCATTCTTTTCTTCTTTGAATTGTAGATTAGCTGGAGCAGACCCTGCTTGTGGTTGTACAAGTTCTGCCTGTAATTAACTTCAATTTGGGAAGAGGGAATGTGAAAGTGATTTTGACCTCTAATACAGGCTATGTTCTTTAATCTAGCATTACCATAAAAAGCTAGTATTTGCATTCTTATCTGATTCCTTGATAGATATTTCTACAGTCTGGAACTCAGAGGCAATAAGGATGTGATTCTCATTCTCAAACTTCAATTTTTGGTGTTTTTCATTGTTAGAAAGTTAAAGAATTATACACATAGTCACTGACTTCAAGAAATTTGTAGCTTGCCCTAACTGGTCTGGCTCAGTGGATAGAGCATCAGCCTGTGGATTTCAACGGTCCTAGGTTTGATTCTGGTTAAGGGCATGTACCTTGGTTGTGGACACATCCCCAGTAGGGAGTGTGCAGGAGACAGTTGATCGATGTCTCTCTCTCATTGATGTTTCTGGCTCTCTATGCCTCTCCCTTCCTCTCTGTAAAAAATCAATAAAATATTTTTTTAAAGAAATTTGAAGCTTTGTAGTGGAAATAATACATTTACATAGATGACAATTCAAATGAGGATATTACCACAAATATTTTGAAATCATTTTTTTGGCTTAAGGTCTTTCTTTCTTTCTTTCTTTCTTTCTTTCTGTCTATCTTTCTTTCTCAATTGATTTAGTTATTACATATGTGTCCTTATCCCCTATTGCCCCCCGCCACCCCACTCATGTTATGCCTTTACCCCCCTGTTGTCTATGTGCATTGGTTAGGCTTATATGCATGCATACAAGTCCTTTGATTGATCTCTCCTCCTCTCCCCCACCCTTCATTACTTTCCCTCTGAGGTTTGAACATCTGATGGATGCTTCTCTGTCTCTGGATCTGTTTTGGTTCATCAATTTATGTTGTTCATTATAATCACAAATGAGTGAGATCATGTGATATTTATCTTTCTCTGACTGACTTATTTCTCTTAGCATAATGCTCTCCTGCTCCATTCATGCTATTGCAAATGGTAGGAGTTCCTTCCTTTTTATAGCAGCATAGTATTTCATTGTGTAGATGTACCACAGTTTTTAATCCACTCATCTACTGATCGGACTTGGCTTAAGGTTTTATGACAGACTCTGAGGATACAGAAATATGTTATGGTTTCTGTTTTTATGGACGATACAATAAAATCTTCACAGAGAAAAGGGAACTTGACCTAGACTTTAAAGGGTACAATTTCAAAGGGCAGAGATAGGAAGATATTCTAGGTAGAGGAAATAGCATGAGCATAAGCTTGGAGGCAACAATCAAAGCAAGCAATCCATATTGATACAGCTGGATGGATCTTTCAGGAGAGCAATGGGAAATAACTAGACAAGTATATTGGAGCTAGATTGTGTGTTTTCTTCATTGCTGGCCTAATCAGGGGCAGTAGTGCCTGGTGGTTAAGAGTCAGTGACACTGGGGGAAAAAGGAGGGAAGGGAGGGAGAGTTTTTAATAGAGGCTAAACTCCTTAAGAGAAGGAAAACATTTCCAAAATATGTACTTTGCTCTGTAAACTTATTCAGTATTCAATTACTGACTGAGAAAGACCTTAGAGATATTTTACTTTAATCTTTTCATTTTAAAAATGAAGAAAGCAACTCATAGAGATGAAGTGAATATTCATATAAACACTAGGAGCATATCTGAAAAACTTAAAAATGATGTCAATATGTCCTGGTCAGTGTCTCAGTGGTTAGAGCATTGGCCCACATACCTGTAGAGTCACAGGTTAGATTCCTGGTCCAGGGCACGTAATTGGGTTGCAGATTCAATCCTGCATAGAGTGAGTGTAGGAGGCAACCAATCAATATATCTCTCTCACATCAAAGTCTCTCTTTCTCTCTTTCTCTCACCCTCCCTCCCTTCATCTCTCCTTCCATCCTACTCTACCTAAAATCAATGGAAATATACCCTCAGGTGAGGATTAACAAATAACAAAAATAATGTTAATGTCAAAAATTCATTCCAAGAAATAAAAGCAGAAATAGCATCATCTTTGAGAAGGGCAGATGTACTCTAGAATTTCAGTAACACAATAGGTAATGAACTGTTTCAGAAACACAAACTAAACAATATCTTACAAAGTGAGTGGGAAGATTCCTAGTCCTTACATGTGTGGACACTGGTCTTTGTGAACTAGAGGGACTGAGTCATAGTAATTAGTAGATTATTGTTAGGTTATATATTCTTTTCATGTTACAGTCATGCACCAAAATGACTCAAAGGTTACCTTTCAACCTTCAGCAAGCCTTTAAAAGGTAAGAAACATCTTTTGTTGGTGCCTGCTAAGATGATGGGGGGTCATTGGGAAGGGTTACCATTGTGAGTCTTAGTAGGGAACCTGCCTCCTAGGCCTCACTTGTCAGACAGTGAGTTCCTCGGGACAGGCAGGAACAAGATACAGAGGGGAACACCTATGGGAAACAGAAGTAAACATTATATTAAGAATAATTAAATTAATAAAATGGACATTCTCCAACCCACTTCATCACTGAATATATAATGCAATGTGGCCAGAGGGAGAGTTTTAATGAGCACCAGACACCCCGAAACTAGGTGTCCGGAATCCAACACAGTTGATGCAAATTGCCAGTCCTTTGAGGTTGGGAAGCTTGCTGGTTGTCTAGGCCTTCTTACTGTGAAAGTTGAGATGGGCTTAGCCTATAGTGCTCTTAAACAAATGTTTTAAAAAAAAACCAACCAGGTTTATTTATTTATTTATTTATTTGCTTTAAAAACAAACCAATCAGGTTTATTTATTCAAGTACTAATAGTATACAATTCACCCATTTAATCTCAACAGTTTTCAGTACTTTCATAGATATCTGCAAGCATCACCACAGTCAATTTTAAGGTAATTTTATTTCCTCAAGAAATCTCAGCTGGTGAGAAAGATCCAGCAATGCCAATCTTGTGTATATACCATAACAAATTGAAAGCAGGGACTCAAACATATTTGTATACTTGTGTCTGTACCAGCATTATCTGCAGCAGGCAAAAACAAAACATAAAAACAAAAAATAAACAAACAAAAAGGTGGAAGCAATCAAAATGTCTATCACTAGATGAATGGAAAAACAAAATATGGTATATACATATAATGAAATATTAATTATCCAGTCTTAAAAAGAAATGAAAGTCTAACTCATGGATGAACCTGGAAAACATTATGCTAAGTGAAATAAGCCAGTCACCAATGACAAATATTGTATAATTCCATTTAGATGAGGGAGCTAGAGTAGTCAAATTCATACTGAGCAAAGTAGAATGGTGGTTGCCCGGGGTTGAAGGGAAGGGTGGGGAAAATGGGAGTTATTTTTTTAATGGGTGCAGAGTTTCAGTGGGGGAAGATGAAAAAGTTCTGGAGAGGGATAGTGATGATGTTGCACAAGAAATGTGAAAGTGACTAACTAGCTTGTTTTAGTGGTTGAGTGTCAACCTATGAACAAGAAGGTCATGGTTCAATTCCCGGTCAGGACACATGCTAAGTTGGGCTCTATCCTCAGATCAGCAGGAGGCAGCTGATCAATGATTCTTTCTCATCATTGATGTTTCTATCTCTTTTTCCCTCTTCCTTCCTCTCTGAAATCAATAATAATATATATATTTTTAATGTGAATGTGCTTAATGCTACAAAACTGTACACTTAATAATGGTTCAATTAGTAAATTTTGTTACATATTTTACCATATCTTAAAATAATATATTTTTATTGACTGGAATCAAACCCAGGACCCTTCAGTACACAAGCTGACACTCTATCCACTGAGCCAAACCATTTAGGGCACCATACTTTTCTTGAAAGAGGGAGTATCATTTTTGGGCCCTTGGGAGGAAAGATCCTTTCCTGCCTATCTCCAACACAACTGAAGGTCACAGTGCAGAAAGGGTGTGTGTGGACTTCAGAGGCAGATCGGCTTCTTGCCTCCACTCGCAAGCCATGTGACCAACACACTCTACTAGTTCTCTGTTTCCTCATCTGGAAAATAGAAATAATAAAGCAGCATGGCTCAGATATTGTGGAGCTTTCTTGAAATCTAACATTCTGTTAGACTACTGTATATTTCAACATAAAATGGCATGAAACATAAAAATATGTATATATGCTTTAAAAAAAGGGTAACTCCATATTCTTTAGCTATCACCCCTTCCCCCAGTACTCATACCCTCTTCCTACTACCAGCCTAAGCAACCACTAATCTACTTTCTCTACATGTAAATTACCTATGCTGGGCTTTTATATAAATACAATCATATAATCTGTGATCTTTTGTGATATTTTTTGCTTTGAACTAAGCTGCCTCTGCCTGTGAGAAGCTGCATTTCCACAGTGGGAACATAGGGGCTGCAGGCAAGGCTGGGCAGAGCAAATGGGATTATTAGGAATGAAAACTAAATAAAAGTCTTAAAAGTTAAAGCAATTTTAATTTTTCTTATTATGAAGTAATATATTTATTTTAAAAATCTCAAAGAATATTGAATAGCAAAAATAAAAAAATAGAATACAGCTCTAATTGCACCACCCAGAAATAACGATTGTCAACATTCTGAGAAATATTCTTTCACACTTTCTGCTATGCATACTATATTCTCATATACACATATATTAATTGTGCTTTTTAAATCTTTTTTTCTGTTTATAAAAGATATGGTTGCTTTCATATAGCTATCAAACCATAGAAATATATAATTTAGAATGTATTTTATAACCCCTTCTATATGTGCATATTTTCATTTAAGAATAGATCATGACATTTTTCATGTTAGCACATAGAAATTTATTTCATTTTTTTAAAAAGTTGCTTAGTAGCTTATATGATTGTGTCATTATTTTTTTTGGCATTCTCCACTGATAAATTTAGTGTAACTTCTAAAATTTCACTGATATGATACAATCAAGATATTTATATTTGTTTCTTTGTGCAAGTATTTCCTAAGAGTTGAGTTTTTGGGTCAAAGGGTATGGAAATACACTATTGTGTAACCTGCTTTTGAAAAACAATAACCTATTAATATATTATGAACTTCTTTTCAAGTCATTGAACATTTAGCCTAATTTTATAATCTATTAATGTGTTAAAATTTATTTTCCCAATGTCTTACCATTAGAAATTGAGTTATTTCTACAGTTTTCTCTATTATAAAAAACTTTTTGATAAACATTACTTTAGCTAAGTTGTTGCATGTATGCTTAAAATGTCAAGATATTGAATTGCTCATTCAATGTGCTCATACACATTAAAAAAAAACTTTCATGGTTTTTTTTATTACAGAAATAATATCTGTTCATCCTAGATTAGAAAATACAGATAGGCATGAAAATTAATACATAACCTCAGCAGAGGTAACCCTTGGTAATGTTGTGGAGGTAACAGCTCGTAATTATTTTGTTTACATACTTTCTTTTTACATGAATGCAAATATAGAGAACATTCTGCTTTGAACTATCTATAATGGGCATCTATTCATTATTTCCACTGTCATTTTCTATTGATTTTTTTTGTTTTAACGGAGAGGAAGGGAGAAGGAGAGGGAGAGAGAGTTAGAAACATTGATGAAAGAGAAACATTGATTCAGCAGCCTTCTGTACCCTCCCTACTGGGGATGTGCCTGAAACTAAGGTATATGCCCTTGACCAGAATCTAACCTGGGACCCTTGAGTTCGCAGGCCAATGCTCTATCCACTAAGCCAAACCAGTTAGGGCTCCACTGTCATTTTTAATATCTAAAGTTATTGTATCTTATAAATGCAAAATTTACTGATACAATCCTCATTGCTGGGCATTTAGGTTGTTAATGTACATATTTTTTAAACTTGTCAGGTGGAGGTAGTACATATAGGGAAAATCATCTGTCTAAGACCTCTAAACAAAAGGCACCTTCCTCTTTATGGACCCGTGGGCCAGGAGGAGGGAAAGAGGAGGAAGGGTGAGTAGTAGAAAAGTACTGGTGAAAGTAGAGAAGGGCTTCCGCCAAGGCCCCCAATAAGGAGGGATCTGAGTGGAGGCATCTAGGTTAGGACTGTAGAAATGTGTATGAGCTGGGCTGGTTGGTGTGAGGAGAAGGAGGGCTAAGTCCTTGACTGCGACTCCCTCCAGGAAATTGTAATGCATTAGCAGTGCAAGTCTGGTGTGGGAAGGGGTGCTTCTGCCCATGAGGCCTGCCAGACAAAACCTTATAATTTTTTTTTTCAGTCTCTCTGAACCTGAGACTCCTCACATGCAAAAATGAACTGAATTAGTCCATTCTTTCAGGGTTTTTAGTGAGTATTAGATTATATATGCAAAAAGACCTCTTACAAAATACATATTTATAAATGTTAGTTTAATTTCATCCATTTGAAGCCAGAAACTTAAGTTCAAGTGGTTATTTTGGTTACTAGATATAGCAAGTGACCTCAAGGAACTCATTTAACTTGGCTGAACTCTAGTTTTGTCATCTGTAAAATAAAGTTGCTGTAAGGATTAAATAGAACTATATATTAAACTATACCTCCAGTTAGTCTGTTTAGCAACTCCTGAATACAGCAATGGTATTGTTCATAAGAGCAACCCCTATTCCTGCTCCCTCATATCTCTGTGGGAGCATCTAATACTGTGCTATGTGATGTGGGGAAAACAAGGGAGGCATAAAACAATAGTGGGCATAGAAATTAGCATAATTTACATGGAGATTGTTAAAGAGACTTATGTAAATGCAGTAAGTGTGAGAGATAAAATCAAATAGGAGGAAGAAAAGGTCATATCACAGAAAAAATTTTGTTCTGATTGTATACATTCTAAGTATATCAGTGAACTCATCAAGCAATGGTGAACTCAGTAGAAAGTTTTGGTTCCTGACTACTGGGAATGTTTAATCCAAACTTGGATGACAACTCATTTGAGAAACAGAAGAAGGAATTTCTAAGGCTCTCTGACATGCAATAAACAATTATATCAAAAAGTATAGAATGAAGTATGAAGGCATTCTTGGTTGTGTATTACTTTCCTATTGCTGATGTAATATTTAGTGGCTTAAAACCATACCAATTTATTATCTTATAGTTCAGCAAGTCAGAAGTCTAAAATTAAAGTGTTGGCAAGGCTGTGTTCTTTCTGAAGATTTCAGGAGAAAATTCATTTCTTAGCTTTTTCAGCTTCTGAAAGTTGCCCACATTTCTTGGCTTATGGCTCCTTTTTTATATAACTCTATACTCTTCCTTCTGTCTGCATTTCCTACCATTTATTCTGTTCCTGCTGCCTCCCTCACTCTTTTTTTATATTTTTTAAAATAAATCATTATTGTTCAGATTATTACAATTGTTCCTCTTCCCCCCCCCATAACTCCCCTCCACCCAGCTCCCACCTCTCCCTCTGCCTTTACCTCTCCCACCATTGTCCTCATCCATAGGTGTATGATTTTTGTCCAGTCTCTCCCTACACCCTCCCTCATCTCTTTCCCCCTGAGAATTGTCAGTCTACTCCCTTTCTATGCCCCTGATTCTATTATATTCAACAGTTTATTCTGCTCATCAGATTTTTAATTCACTTGATTTTTAGATTCACTTGCTGATAGATATGTCTTTGTTGTTCATAATTTTTATCTTTACCTTTTTCTTCTTCTTCCTTTTCTTAAAGAGTTCCTTTCAGCATTTCATATAATATTGGTTTGGTGTTGATGAACTCGTTTAGCTTTTTCTTATCTGTGAAGTTCTTTATCTGACCTTCAATTGTAAATGATAGCTTTGTTGGGTAATCTGGGTTGTAGGTTCTTGCTATTCATCACTTTGAATATTGCTTGCCACTCCCATCTGGCCTTCATAGTTTCTGTTGAGAAATCAGCTGACAATCGTATGGGTGCTCCCTTATAGGTAATTAACTGTTTTTCTCTTGCTGCTTTTAATATTCTCTTTGTCTTTTGCTCTTAGCATTTTAATTATGATGTGTCTTGGTGTGGTCCTCTTTGGATTCCTTTTGTTTGGGGTTCTGTGTGCTTCCTGGACTTGTAAGTCTATTTCTTTCACCAGGTGTGGGAAGTTTTCAGTTATTATTTCTTCAAATAGGTTTTCAGTATCTTGCTCTCTCTCTTCTTCTGACACTCCCATAATTCTGATGTTGATATGCTTGACATTGTCCCAGATGCTCCTTACACTATCTTCACATTTTTGGATTCTTCTTTCTTTTCCAGTTGAGTGTTTTCTGCTTCTTTGTACATATTTCAGATCTTTGACTTGATTCTTGTGTTCTTCTAGTCTGGTGTTAGGTTTCTGTATAATATTTTTTATTTTAGTCAGTGTATGTTTAATTTCTAGTTGGTCCTTTTTCATCTCCTCTTGGGTCTCACTAAATTTATCCATCTTTTCTAGCAAATTCTTGAAAAATCTTATAACTGTGGTTTTGAACTCTATACCCAGTCATTTGTTTTCCTCCATTTCTTTCATTTGTGATCTGTTCCTTTGTCTCCACATTTTCACTGCTTCCTTGAGTTGGTAGAGTAGCTTTGTGTGCTAGGTGTCCTATATGGCCCAGTAGGTCTGCCTCCCCAGTTATCTGAGGTGGACTCTCCTGGTGCACCCCTTTGTGGACTGTGTGTACAGCCTTGTTGTAGTTAAGTCTTGATTGTTGTTGGTATCACTGGGGGAAATTGATCTCCAAGCTATTGGTTGTGAGGACCAGCTGTTTCTACACCAGAAGAACTTCTGTGCTGGAGTCAGCCTTATGATACAGCCTTGCAAAATTACAAAAGCCTCTGTGTTCAGCTTGGTTGGGGTGGAGTCTCAGGGCTGTGCAGATAGCCTTGGCTTCCCATCAGCCCTTTCCTACATGGCCTCTGGGCCTATGTCCCTTAGTAATCACTGCAGCCCTCTCTGCGCGCACTTGTACTCACAGACCTCCAAACCTCTGCCTTTCCGGCTCTCTTGAGTTTCCATGCGCTCTAGGTACCCGTATGAGTCTGGGTCCCCAGGGTCTCACCTGAAACTGGGGTTTAATGCAGTCAGACCTGGATTTCAGTGCAGTTGAGAGGTTCTGTTTTCCTCTGATTAGAGAAAGCCAGCAGCACAATCAGCAGTCGGTCCTCTGCGCGTGCCTCCAGACCTCTGCCTTTCATGGCTCCTCTAAGTTTCTGTGCACTCCTCCCTTTTCATGATAGTCCAGATCTCTCCCCCACCCCCCTTATGAGTCTCACTTGGAACTGGGTTCAGTGCAGTCAGAAGTTGGGTTCAGTGCAGTTGGGATTTTTCATCTCCCTCCCGCTAGAGGAAGCCAGCCAGACCCTCTGCTGCCCATACTCTCCATGCGTGTGTCTCTGTACCTCAGCTTTTTACAGCTCCTCTGAGTCTTTGTGAGCCCCTCTCTTTACTTCTAGTTGTAGAATTTTCACTCAGCCAGCTTTCCTGTGGTTCTGGATGGTGTCCGTTCTGTCTTTTAGTTGTAGTTTTGAAATTATTGTGCAAGGCAGCAGTTTAGGTGTTCACCTATGCCACTATCTTGGTTTCTGTCAAAACCTTATAATTTCTTACTAGAGGCCCATTGCATGAAATTCCTGCATGGGGGGAGGGGTGTCCCTCAGCCCAGCCTGCATCCTCTCTAATCTGGGACTTCTTGAGAGATGTCTGACCACCCATTTAGGCCCAATCCCATTGTGACATCTCTCTCACAATCCAGGACTGCTGGCTCCAACTGTCTTCCCCTGCAGACCTTGCACCCCCTTCAACTTCCCCCCTCTGCAGGCTTGGTCCCCCCAACTGCTCTCCCCTGTAGGCCTGCCCCACACAACTGCCCCCCGTCTCCCCATAGGCCTGCCTCCCACCAACTGCCCTCCTCTGCTGGCCCAGTCACCCCTAACTTCCCTCCCTGCTGGCCTGGTTCCCCAACTTCCCTCCTCTGTAGGCCTGGTACTTCCCAACTGCTCTCCCCTGCAGGCCTGCCCCACTCAATTGCCCTCCGTCCCCCCATAGGCCTGCCTCCCACCAACTGCCCTCCCCTGCTGGCCTGGTCTCCCCCAACTGCCCTCTCCTGCAGGCCTTGTCCCCTCCAACTGCTCTCCCCTGTAGGCCTGGGTCCTCCCCAACTGCCCTCCCTTGCTAGTCTGGGCTGCCCCAACTGTCCTCCTCTGCCAGCCTGGTCACCCCCAACTGCCCTCCTCTGCTGGCCTGGTCACCCTTAACTTCTCACAACTCCCCTGCAGGCCATCTTGTGGTGGCCATCTTGTGTCCACATGGGGGCGGCCATCTTGTGTCTTGGTGTGGTGGTCAATTTGCATATTACTCTCTTATTAGATAGGATGACTGGGTCTGAAATATTACACATAGGATATTGGCCTGGAGCTGGACTCTTCAGTAAATAATGACAAACTTCCTAAACTTGTACAGTGCCCCTTTCCACCCAAGTGTGTGAGAGTGCCAGTAGAAATAGAAGTTTGTCAGCGACCCAGTAGAGAGGACTGGAATGATTTCCTTTGAGGTGTATAGGCTGATATCTGAGTTCAGGACAGAGTCCCAGTGTGGCAGGGCAACTGAATGAGCCCCAGAGAACCCTAAGCAGGATCTGATGTACTGGGCCCCCCACTTTTATGAGATGAGACTGCATCATCCTCATTATCCTCTCAGCTGAGGGCTCTCCTATTAAAATGAAACCTAAGCTCATATTGTGTGAATGTTTAGCTGTTCTCCATGACCTCAGAAAGATATGATAAATCCTCTGAATTTTTATTTTTTCCTAAGAAATAATCTATTTTGGCTCATCCCTCTTTGATTTCCTCTAAATCCTTTTTCAACTTGCACTGTTTCATTGAGGAATGAATTCTCTCAGTCCCTTACCTACTATGTATACTGCTTGCTTATTAAATTTTCCTGCTTCACAATTTACATACTTTGCAATTTAATGGAGAGTCGGCACTCTCTGGTTACCTCATCCACAATTTTCATTATTTCATAAACTTTTATCACGTCTCCTTTCAGAACTATTGCAAGGAATGTTATGAAGGACTTAGGCAAACCAGGAATTTCCATATGCTGTATGTGGTATTACTTTTCAGGGTTTAATTTGTAAGTAGCTAAATGCATATAACAAGAAATTGAGAGGGACATTTTCTGTTTCTAAATTGCATTTAAACCCAAAGGTAAAAAAAATAAAAATAAAAAACTAGCCCTAACCGGTTTGGCTTAGTGAATAGAGTGTTGGCCTGTGGACTGAAAGGTCCCAGGTTTGATTCTGGTCAAGGGCATGTACCTTGGTTGCAGGCACATTCCCAGTAAGAGGCGTGCAGGAAGCAGCTGATTGATGTGTCTTTCTCATCAATGTTTCTAACTCTCTCTCCCTCTTCTTCCTCTCTGCAAAAAATCAATAAAATATATATATTTTTAAAAACTAGATATGTATACATACCCAGGAGAGCCATCAACTGGTCACCTTGAAGGAAACAAAACTGGCACTGCTACTAGCAACACCACCCAACCAAAATGCCGAGTTAATTTAAGAAGACTGGGAGGAACAGGAGGAATGTTCAGAGATGGTCCAGTGAGAAAAGACAGTACTGATCACTCTGAGAGGCTTTTCTCTTGTCCTTTGGAGGTGAGAATGAGGGATGCTTTCCTGTCCTTGAATCCAAGTGAATGGGGTGACAAGAGAATCATTAACAAAGATTAGGGCTGCCAGCAAGAAAGGAAGATAGACATTTCCTTTCGTAAGAGAGGTCTGCTCAGGCATAGACAGGTTTATCTTCCCCTGTGCCTACCTGACATGGGGAGAAAGCATTGGATAAAGTACACACTGGCTAGCTTCCCATGACCTTGTGTGGCAAGGAAACTTGGTTGTCCAATGGATTGAGAGGACCCTCCGGAAGGTGTCTGGGCTTGAATTATCTTGCAGTACTCCGTCCAAGAGAGCTACCCATTCAAGGAGCAGCAACTGTGAAGTGAAGGACCCCAGCTGTCCAATGGTGGGAACTACAGTGCAGAGTGGAAGAGGCTGAGTCAGAACTGCACAATCCACCTGGGGGAACTGCGACAGAGAGGAAGGCCTCACGAAGAACTCAAAATCGTGATGCCTGCCAGCAAATAACATCAACCATCTGCCCGAATGAGCCAGAGAAGCAGCGTGGCCCAAAGAAGGAGATGTTTCCACTCAAGATGTTTGGCTTTCCTGTCATCTCCGTTCCTCTTCAGTTTCTATCATTGAAGGAGCCCTTCCAAGTCTCTCCAGGGAAGGGGAAAGCTTTGAATCAGCTTTGACGTTTTTTTTAAATGGACTGGCAAGTTATGGAATGTGCTCAAGATATGCTTAAGAGCTCAAAGGCTATTTAACATCACATAGTTGAAAGCGATGGCTAGAAAAAACAGTACCACTTCACCTTGCTTATTTTTTACCAAGAGAATCTTTAAAAATAAACCAGTTTCATACACATCTGCTTTGATCCTACAATTCCTCAGTGAGGAACTGAGACTTCAAATGTAGCTGAAGTATGGCAAGTTATATATTCAAGTATACTCATTGTAATACCATTTGTATTAGCAAAACAATAGTAACAACAAAATAATAGGAACAAAAAACTAGAAACAGCATGATGCTATTAATAGGATACTGGTTAATCATAAAATTACCTCAGAATCACACAACAGAAAGATGGAGGGAGAGATGTATCAGTTGACTTACAGACAGCTCCACAATGTTTTGTTATATGAAAAAAGCAAGGGGCAGCACAATGTGCATAATTCTTTAAAAACAAAAAATGTCCTTGTATAAGTATTTTTGAGTATTTACTGTGTATACCAATATATGAATTTTAAATTTTATGGAAGAGTTTGCAAGAAATTTAAGAGCCATTTCCTTTGACATGAATGACAGGAAGATTTTCATTTGATACATTTAGGTGCTGTTTGAATTTGTTACTTAGGGTATGTGGTTATTTTTTTTAATGTTAAACATAAAGTAGGTTGTACAACAACATGAATATATTTAATGCTCCTTGCCTGTACACTTAAAGTGGCTAAAAGGGCAAATTTTGTGTTATATATATTTTCCATAATAAAACATTAAATAAATATATGTAAATTCATTTTAAGTAAAAGAAGTTCAAGAGAAGAATGCAGAGTGAATATGTGTGAGAGAAGGCTCCAAGATGGCACTAAATACAAGCTTAAAACCTTGTCTTGTGACCCTCTCTGAAGGCTATTGCACAGGAAGCCTACTGCGGCTTTTATGAGGGTTAGGAAGGAGCCAGGACATGCATATTTGTCTGGAATAAGTTGGGGAGGTAATTTTTTATTTCCATTCAAATTGTGATTAGACTCTGCACTGTTGTGTGAAATTAAAGCGCAGACAGATTTATTGGGTAGTGTGACCAGTTTTCTACCTGAGTAACCCAGGGTTTGACTTGCACAAAATCCTATACAAAACCCGGGCTGGATTCTTAGTGGATAACTCATAGACCCCATTCTATCAGAGCAGAAAAGGACATTGAGTATGCGCTCCTTTTACTTGAGGACATTGAGACATAGAAGTGACAGATGCTAAGAGACTGAATTAGGAGTGTAATTCAGGTCTATGGACACCCGGATCAAGTACTGTTTTTCTAAAAAAGTGATACCAGACTATTTTAGTAATGGCTTAACTATTTTCACTCAATTTTTCTTCCTGTAATTTGCCCAACTGAGCCTCAGATTTGAAGGTCTGGTGTTTGGTCATGATTTTTTTTCCTGATACATTGCCAGATTGTGGTTGCTAACACATTATCTAGAATGTTTGCTAACACATTATTTAGAGTCTATAATAATAAAATCGACTGAACAGTGGAACAACCAGTTGCTATGACATGCACTGACCACTAGGGGGCATACACTCCATGCAGGAGCTGCCCCCGGTAGTCAGTGTGCTCCCACAGAGGGAGCACCACTCAGACAGAAGCCAGGCTCAGGCTGGCGAGTGCAGCAGTGGTGCCGGGAGCCTCTCCCACCTCCGAGGCAGCTCTAAGACCCCTGGGGGGATGTCTGCCTGCCGGCTTAGGCCCGCTCCCCATGAGCAGGCCTAAGCTGGCAGGCGGACATTCCCCCAAGGAGTGCTGAACTGCAAGAGGGCACAGGCCAGGCTGAGGGACACTCCTCTTCACCCCTACCCCGCCCCCGCCCCACAGTGCATGAATGTTGTGCACTGGACCTCTAGTATTTCATATAAGAGATTAGGCTATAGTTTTCTGTTTTTATACTACTATTTTTCACCAATTCAATGATACCTATTTTTTCATGTTTCAGTATCTTTGCAATCATGATGCAACTGACCATTGCTGTCAGCCAGGCCCAAGTAGTGCTGTAGCTGTTGTGGCCTGTGCTTGTAAACTTGTCTTAAACCTTCCACTGACACCTGCAGAAGAGCACGGAGGCTATGGAATCAAAATTTACTGTGTGAACATCAGCAGATTAGAAGAAAAAAACACACCCCTACCGACAATAATAGACCCTGCTTTCAGGAAAAGCAGTATTCTTAATGCTTTTGTGGCATATAAGACAATATTATATGGAAAAACACAGACATCAGCTTTGAATTGAAAAGTGATTCAGAAGAGCTTCAGAATGAAGCTGTTTTCTTTTTTTAAATGAATGCACAAAAGAAATTGAAGATAATCTTTTAAAATAAGCCTAAAGCATTGCTTTCACTAAATATAAAATAAAAATTGTAAGTGCTAAGGAAGTATTTTTGTAATGATACATAACACAACGTGAATTTTACAATCATTGGTGTCTTAGGTTGGATGAAATACGTCAACTATATCAAGCTTTGTTACTAGACCTTAAAATGAATTGAAGTGAGTCTGATTTTTTTCCATTTAAGGCTTTGAACATTTAAAGTAACATCAGGCCCCAAAAAATAAAAAAATAAAGTAACATCAGGCCCTAGCCAGTTCATCTCAATGAATAGAACGTCAGCCAGTGGACCACAAGCTCTGGGTTCAATTCTGATCAAGGGCAAGGGTACAATTTCTTAATTACAGGCTCCTGCAGAAGGCAACCACAATGATATGTTTCTCTCTTTAAAGTTCGCCTGTCTCCCACCCGGAAGAGTCGACTGAGCTGCAGAGTTGGGCGGTGCTCAGGAAGGGAGCACGGGCCTAGACGAGCCACTCCTCGTGTAGCGTGTTTCCCTCTCACGCGAGGTGGGCCCTCTGGAGCCTGCACGCCCCTGCAGCCAATGGTGCTCAAGTGGCTCCGAGTGTGCACTCCGCCCTGCCCCACCCCAGCCTCACTTCCGCCAGCCTTCTCTTGCTCCTGGGCCCGCGGCAGGACCCCGTCACCCAGCTGGAGCTCCTCATGCCCCTGTGCCTGGGGAGCAGCACACCCTGAGTGACTTCTGACACTGCGTGTTCACCCTTACCTAGATTCAAGATGAATAGTGATCAAATTGCACTAGTTGGTCAAGATATTCTTTTAATCCTGAAGGAAAGAGATGAGATGCTCTTTACCCAGTTGTAGTTAATGCCATGACCCTTTTTGAGACCAATATGGAAATTGGGGAGTATTTCAATGCATTCCCCAATGAAGTACTAACTATCCTATCTAATAAAGAGGGAATATGCTAATTGACCATCACACCCTCACAAGATGGTGGTACCCAGTCCCCTCAGCCCACCTCACCCAGTCTCAGTCCCCCAGTCCCCTCAGCCCTGCCTCATCCAGCCAGAGTCCCCCAGTCCCCTTAGCCCCGCAGGGGAAAGCAGTTGGGAGTGATCATGCCAGCAGGGAAGGGCAGTTGAGGACGATTATGCCAGCAGGAGAGCAGTTAGAGGACTATCAGGCAGGTAGGCAGAGTGGTTAGGGGCAATCAGGCAGGCAGGCAGGTGAGTAGGAGCCAGCAATCTCAGATTGTGAGAGGGATGTCCGACTGCCAGTTTAGACCTGATCTCACAGGAATCGGGCCTACACCAGCAGTTGGACATCCCCCGAGGGGTCCCAGATTGGAGAGGGTGCAGGCTGGACTGAGGGACACCCCCCATGCAAATGACATGCACCAGGCCTCTAGCTTTTGATAATTCACTGAGAAGATCAGCCATGACAATTCTCAAGTCCTTTTCTCAGCCTGAGGGTGTCTCCATGAAGCAAAATCTTCATGCCAGGGTATTAGGTCTGCCTGTTTGTCTTGAGCTGGTGAGGGAGCACATCCCTAAAACGAAGAATGTGGGACACTTTTTATCTGTCACTGGGACAGTGATTCGAACAAGTCTGTTGAAGATCCTGGACTTTGAAAGGGATTATGTGTAACAAATGCAAGCATGTAGTTGTGGTCAAGGCTGACTTTGAGCAGTATTACACCTTCTGCTGGCCCTCCTCATGTCCCAGCTTGGAGACCTGTGATTCTTCAAAATTCACTTGCCTCTCAGACTTACCTTCATCTCCAACCAAGTGTAGAGATGATCAGGAAATCAAAATTCAGGAACAGGTTCAAAGGCTGGCTATTGGCAGTATTCCACAATCCAGGAGGTTATCCTAGAAGATGACTTAGTAGACACTTGCAAACCTGGCGATGACCTCACTATTTATGGGGTAGTAACGGTGGAAGCCCTTTCAGCGAAATGTGTGCTGTGAAGTGGAGATAGTCCTGAAAGCCAATTATGTCCAAGTAAATAATGAGCAGTCTGCAGGGATCATCGTGGATGTGGAAGTCTGAAGGAATTTGAAGATTTTGGGGAACACTCTAAGAGGGATCCCGTTGCAGGAAGGAATGAAATATTGGCCAGTTTATGCCCTCAAGTTTTCAGGATGTATCTAGTAGAGCTTGCTGTATCCATGGTACTGGCTAGGGGGATTCAATAAACTGATGCTACAGGCACAGGAGTCAGAGGTAAATCTCATCTTTTATTGGTTGGGGATCCTGGCACAGGGAAATCTCAATTCCTCAAATATGCAGCAAAGATTACACCAAGATCTGTTCTCACCACAGGAATTGGATCTACTAGTGCAGGTATTTTACATGACTATTTCATTTAATGTCACTGTAGAAACTAATACAATGGTTTTTTTCTTATTAAAAAGTACCTACAATATGATAAATTTCAAGCCAATTTCTGAGTTACTGCCAAAAATGAAAAAAAATGTAGCATTTCGCTCAAAGCTTTTTAAAAATATATTTATTTTATTGATCTTTTACAGAAAGGCAGAGAGAGGGAGAGAGAGTTAGAAACAACTATGAGAGAGAAACATTGATCAGCTGCTCCTGCACACTCCCCACTGGGTGCCCCCAACCAAGGTACATGCCCTTAACTGCAATCGAACCCGGGACCCTTCAATCCACAGGTCGACACTCTATTCACTGAGCCAAACCGACCAGGGCTCTTTTGTAGCTCTTAAGAAAATATTTTAAACACTCCACCATCATTTATTTTCTAAAAACTTATTCTATATATCTTTTTGCATCTTAGTTTTGAATGATGCTATTCACTTTTCTCCTTATCTATTGATTATCTTCATACATACTTAAAAAGTATGTATTATCTGGCATTGTTTGAGGACCCAGTTAGCAGAACATTGAAATAAATTAAATAGGAGGGTAATAAAAATAAAATCAATGGGGAAAAATATCCTTGGGTAAGGATTAAAAAATAAAATAAAAATAAAGTAACATCAGAATTAACTAAAGATCAACTAACACTAGCTGTGAACCCAAGTCATCCTGAGAGCTTTTCCCATGTAAGGTTACTAAGTACCATTTCAAGTTTCTTATACATTGGTCTATTCCTATTTTTATTTCAAGATCCATTTTTGTAAATTGTATTTTTCTAGGAAATCATCCATTTTCTTTAGAATTCCAATTTCTTGTCACAGGTTCCTTTATCCTTTTAGTTTCTATTTGTAAGTTTCTACAGAATCCATAATTTTTTTTCATTTTTGCTCAGTTTTTTCCTTAATCAGGCCAGATTTTATTAATCTTTTTCAAAGGAGGGCATTTATATTTATGTGTACTTTCTGCTTCTTTTCTCTTACATTCATTTTAGTTTTCATCTTAATCTTCTCTTCCTAAATTCTTTCAGTTTGTTACTTTTTTCTAACTTCTTAAGGTAAAAACTATATTTTTGACATTATTTTCTTTAATAATGAAAACATTGAAGTTATATACTTCCTTCTGAGTACAGTTTCCTCTGTGAAATTGGGGTTTTTGTAAAAATTGTGTTTTTTCCATTGCTTTATAGATGTTTTACAATTTTGTTTTGGTTTCTTCTGTGTATAGTTTATGGTCTTCTTTTCATTATTTTTAATTTTATTGGATTAAGATAGGAGGATGTGGCTTTTACAATCTGTTAAGGTTTATTCTTAGTGGTCAAACATCATGGATTTTTGTAAAAATTCTATGGGTACCAAAAATGTTTTATTATTATTATTTGTTTGAGAGATATTACATTTTACTAGTATACATAGCTATTACAAGTTTATTTATTTTATTATTTAATTCCTATGTCATCCCATATTTGTTATATACCAGATTTGTCCAATTCTGAAATAAAATATTAGTCTCCCACTATAATTACATTTTATCAAATTCTTTTTATACTTATAATCTTTGGCTTCATATTTAACTTTACATTGTTTTTAGTATATACACTTATACATTCTCAGTGTATGATTATCTGTCTTTTTATATTTTATCTGTAGATCTTTGTCCTTATATTGATCTATTTACTCTAAGTTTTATTGCTCACTACCAATTCCTTCCTTCTTTATCATATTACATTCTCTATTATAGTTAAGCTGTTGTTGGCTAGAGCCTCTTCTGAAGTATTTCCTTTAATTGAAAAACAAAGGTGTTATTGTCTGACTTCTTACAAATCTGCAAGTATCTTGCTTTCCTCATGGCAACTGACTGATGTCTCAGCTGGTCACAGAACTCTTGTGTAGCAGTCCTTTTCTATCAGAGTCTGAAAATACCATATGCTTTCACTTATATGAGGAATCTAGTGAACAAACAAAATATAAACAAACTTATAGATTCAGAGAACAAACTGATGGGTGCCAGATGGGAGGGGGATTAGAGGACTGGGTGAAAAAGGTTAGGAAGTACAGATTGGCAGTGATAAAAACAATCACGGTGATGTAAAATACAATGGAATATAGTTGATATTGTAATGATGATGCATGGTGTCAGATGGATACTAGACTGATCAGAATGATCACTCTTAAGTTATATAAGTGTCTAATCAATATGTAGCACACCTGAAATGAATGTATTATTGTGTATCAACTGTAATTGAAAAACAAAAAGTTTGCAGATATTATTCTACTAACTTCTAGCTGCTGGTGATGCAGATAAGAGGTCTGATTCTGTTTGTTTGTTTTTAACAAAAATGCAACTATTTGCCTGGCCACCATGGTTCAGTGATTGAGCATTGACCAGGAGGTCACGGTTCAATTACCGGTCAGGGCACATGCATGGGTTGTGGGCTCAGTCCACAGGGTGGTGCAAGCAGGAGGCAGCTGACCAATGATTTTTTTCTCATCATTGATATTTCTATTTCTCTCTCCCTCTCCCTTCCTCTCTGAAATCAAGGAGAATACATTTAAAAAAAAATGCAACTATTTTTTTCATATGGAAGCTTATAAAATTTATTTTTTCCTTGGAGTCCAGGCCTCTTAATATGGTATGCTAAGCCTCTTAGATCTATCTTCAAGTATCTTGCCCCCCCTTTTTTTTAATTTTCATGATTTCAATAGCTTTATATCTTTGCTGTGCGCTTTGAGATATTTTCTCATTTGATCTTCTAGCTCACTAATTTTGGTTTAAACTGTGATCATTCTTTTTGTTCATGCACAGAAATTAAATTGGAAAAATCTTTTTTCTTCTTTTTCTCCTTCCCTTTCTTCCATTCTTTTTTCTTAGCTTCAGGGGTCTGTTTTCCCTGAACTTTTATCTATTCTTGGCATATGTTTTATCTATTCTGATTGATCTTCCTTTCTACTTCTGAGCCCGTTTGGATATGTGATTTCCTTTGTTGACTCAGTGGGGCTTGTGGAGTATCCTAGAGGCAGTAGTCTTGGACATGGTGGAAGGCAAAATGATTTCTTTGGGCTCATTGTATGAAGATAAGTTGTCCACAAGACTTTTTTGGAAGCAGGGAGGAAGATACCCTGCTCCCCAGTTTTTGTAGATTCTCTTAGCCTCAGAAGCAGGGAGAACACAACCCACCATTCAGTTCCTTTCTGTCTTCTTGGGACCAGAAAAACACCACATTCATGTAGAGTTGAAACCAGCTTTTATTCTTAGCTCCCACAAATTCCCTGAAAGCCAAGTTTTCTCTGAGTTTTTTGGTTTGATCTTGCCCAGGGCATTTCCAATAAAAGTTTCTCTTGTAGTCTTTGGTAGGGAGATCCTGTCACCCTTTCTTCTCCCTAGGTCATGTAGGGAGCCCACATTCTTACTATATACGCATAGGCTTTAGCTACCATTTGACAAAAGTTTGGAGTTGCTAGTTGGAGAGGAGGCAATTGAATTCAAATTGCTATCTTCAGTGTTTTAGTTCTCAACTACCTTACTAAGGCCTTGGGAGGCATGACTGACTACCCCTTGGTCCTCCATATCTAATCCTGTGACCTAAACATCACTATTATAGTGAAGATTAAGAAAAAGAAGGAAAGGCCCTAGCTGGTTTGGTTCAGTAGATAGAGCGTCGGCCCGCAGACTGAAGGGTCCCAGATTCAATTTTGGTCAAGGGCATGTGCCCAGGTTGCAGGCTCCAGTGTGGGTCGTGCAGGAGGAAGCTGGTCAATTATTCTCATTCACCATTGATGTTTTTGTCTCTTCCTCTCCCTTCTTCTCTGAAAGCAATAAAAATATATTAAAAAGAAAAGAAAAAGAATGAAGGGAAAAAGAAAGAGAGGAGGATGAAGAGAGTAAGAGAATTTGGAAGAAAAGGAAGGAAAGCAGGACACCAGTGCCAACAATCTCCAGTGAAACAGCTGTCCTTTGAAGATTAGTTCTTGGTACCAAGGTATTTCCTTAAATCAGCATCTGCATCTAACATGACCTTCTCACCTTCCCAACTGCCTACTTTTATGAGGGTGTGCACCCATGGGGACTGTATTTCTGGATCTGTTAGTATATGAATGGTTGCCTATTTTTGTTTTAGTGCTCATGATTGTACAAAGAAAAGAGACTAGATGCTGGCTACCTGGGGCTGAAGGACACATATAGAAAAACCAGCCTCAGCTGGTTTGGCTCAGTGGATAGAGCTTGGGCCTGTGTACTGAAGGGTCCCAGGTTTGATTTTGGTCAAGGGTGCAAACCCTGATTGTGGGCTCAATCCCCAGTAAGGGGGTGAGGAGGCAGCCAATCAATGATTCTCTCTCATCATTGACATTTTTATCTCTCTATCCCTCTCCCTTCCTCTCTGAAATCAATAAAAACATATTTAAAAAGAAAAAAAAGAAAAACCACTCTCATTAGGAAAATAGGCTCATTAATGATAAGCAGATCCTTCAAAATCTTGTTTTAAAATACATTTTTATTGATTTCATAGATGAAGGGAGAGAAAGAGATAGAAACATCAATCATGAGAGAGAATCATTGGTTGGCTGCTTCCTGCGGGCCCCACACTGGGGATTGAGCCCACAACCCAAGGATGTGTCATGACTGGGAATCAAACCATGACCTCCTGGTTCACAGGTTGACACTCAACCACTGAGCCATGCCGGTTGGACAAATCCTTCCAAATACTGATTTGAGAAATTAGACATTTTCTTTATGTCAGATCAACTACTTGACCTTTGCTCTAAGATGACTTTGGCACCATATTTCTCAAAGGAAAAAAAATCCATCCAATAACAGAGCCTAGCTCTGCCTTTATGTCACCTAGCAGCTCATTTATTCCTCTCTGGGCCATATGTTCAGGTGAAAGTGACAGGCACAGTCTGCTCTCTGTATTCAATGATCAGACTTTAACCTTTGGGTGTGCATATATGTATACTTGCATGGGGTATCTGTGTGTGTGTGTATATATGTATGTGGGATTACATAAGGATTTGAGCTTGTGTGAATGTAAATATTTGAGCCAGTTTAAGTTCCTTTTCTTAATAGTACCCTGAAGAGCTTATGTTGCCTGAGAGTTCATAAAGATAACCAAAAATAAGTAAGAGAGTGAATCTTCTCTTTGGGAGAAATTTACAATTAACATGTCCATATATGTATGTGGAAATGTACAAATAACATGCATATATATAACTGCACAGTGGTTCAGGTATCAATTGCCAATCTCCTCACTGGGGCATCCATGAAACACTCGGCCAAGAGTGGCTGGGGAAGCATCTTGTCCTTCTTTCCTCCTCCTGGACACATCAATTCCTGTATCTATACCCTTCTGTCAGCTTATTCGTGATAAATTTGAAAGCTTCAACTGTCAAGAACTTTTCTCTTTTCTCAGCTTATCACATCTTGAGACCCACTTCATCTAATATTTATGTCTCAACTGTATAGAGCTGTGACCCTCTGGTTCTCTCATTTTTCTCTTCCTAATAGGTGTGGTACAAACATAAGGTAGAAACTGTTGGGAGTGTGACTCCCGTATGTATTGATTTTTATAGTGGCAGAAGTTTGGGGTTGGGAGAAAGGACAAAGTACTGTGAGGAAGGGAGCAGTAACACTTTGAAGCCAAAGGTACAAAAACCATGTAACGGGTAGTGCATACGTGCATGTGTGTGTGTTCACATGCACACGCATGCACTCTCTTACTAGTGTCACTGTGCCTCTCTACTAACATCAATAATTTAAAAGTTGCCTCCATATACAATCTGTCTAGCAAAATCACAAGAACCTTAAGAACTATTCTCTCTAGTGGCAACTGTTAAATTTCAGAATTGCTAAAGATGTAAAAAAATCTTCTTTGAGGTATTTGAAAATAGGATGGACCTCATAAAGTGGTGTGATAATGACTTCGTGAACTCTTGCTGCTAAATATTTGATTCTGAGATCACTTAGAACCAGAGAAAAATCCCAACAGCAGGCCAGGGTGAAAATGTAATTATAGTTACACTAGTAATCATCTGAGTCATTCTTATCCATTGGTCAATTACACACATGCCTTTCTTTTATGAGACTGCTGTTCTCAGCAGAAATAAAAAGCAGATTGTTTCAAAGCTGCCATTGACTTGTCATCCACTATAACAAACCCTGGGAAGGATATAAAGGGTAGAATTTTAATTGCAGATTTAGGGAAAAAGTTCTCACTACTACACTAACTCTGCCCCTGGCTGCACGTGCATTAGCTTTGGAGGAAAGATTAAAACACCTATATAGAGTTTGCAGGAAGCCACCCATTGTCTTCACTATCAGAGAAGTGTAAACAAGGATCCCTGAATGCTGGTGACCCTTGAAACTCTGGCAAAGGCCAGAGCTATGCACCGATTGTTTAGTCCAGACAATAGCTCAAGCTATTTCCTGACCAAATAGTCTCAGAGTAAATCTTTCTAACATTTACTGACCTTTAAGATAAGTCTGTCTATTGCCGCAATTACATGCCTAAGAGATAAATGTGTATCCAAAACTGAACAAAAGGTTGGCGAGGCTTGGGCACCAGAGCAAGTCCTTCCACTTGAGTTGGGCTTGCCCTCCTGGCCCCCAGTATTTGCAATTTATTATTTCTTCTCTCTTTCATCTGCATGTGACCCCTTTTCCAGATCCTGAACCCTGAACTACGTGGGACGTGGGTCACTCACAAGAGTTGACTAAAAAGGGTATGGTGAGTGATGCAAGAACTGAGAAATATTTTAGAGCTACAAAAATAGAAAGGAGTTTTTAGCACAGATAATTGTAGACTCTTTAAGTTAGAAGAGCTTTGGAAGTCACTGTCAAGGTAAGTTTAAAACTAACTAAGGATAAAAATTAAAATTATAGAATCTTTCTAGCTGTAACATAGCTTACTTTCCAAGAAGTTAAACTTACTTCACATATCTTTAGCTTTTAAAAGTTTGACAGAGCCATCCTTTCATAAATATTTCTGGTCAAACTGATCTGTTTGCTGTTTTTGTGTTCCATGATTCGGCAGATACTCTTAGTTGCAATTGGCTTCAATATGGACAATCAACTTGAATATATTATCTTACATACTCAAAACACTTTCAGTACAGAAGTGACTGACAGGGAGATACAAAGAACATTGAACTAGCAATCAGTGCTTGGTCTAAAGTAGGCATTCAATTTAAAAAATTATTTTTTAAATAGATTAATGGATTCTAACCCTAGCTCTGTCACTATGTATCTCAGAGAACTTGGGCAAATCATTTCATCCATCACTTTGGGCCCATTTCCTTAACTATTAAAACCTTAGTCCACTGACTTCAAGTTACTGAGACCTTCCTTAAAGAATTACCACCCTTGTTGGGCAAATGTAGTGGGGAGTTTGTACAACTACTGATGCTGACTCTACTTCTAGAGATCAGGTTTCAATTGGTCTGGGGATGGGGCCCAGGCATTTGGATATTTTGAAAGTTCCCATGGTAATTCTATTGCACTAGGGTCAAGAACAGCTGCCCAGAAGTAACCTTTCTAGTCTCCTTTTCCTTTCTCTGAAAAGACTAATTCATCTGCTTAGATGGTCAAAACCTGATCATTGTTCCAGGTTTCTCTATTGGGCAATGTTCCAGGGTTTAAGATTTGACCTGACTTCCATTGGATCTGTAGTGCATTCTGGTCAGCCTTGTGGAATGCTAATTTAGGGATACACAGCCTCTGCAGCGGAGTCTGTGACTTGGTTGGTTACATTCAATTTAGGTAGATAAGCAGCTCAATTCTGATATGATAAAGCTGATAGATTCCTTTCTCTAGTCTGTCAATTTCCTAATAGATTTCAAATTCAGAGGACAGTATTATAAACCATACCAACAAACTACCAAATCTAGTCCTGCCTCAGTGTCATGAGGATTAAATAAGGTAGGTTTTTAACGAGCATTGAAACAGTGTAAGTCCCCAAGATGTTTCCTCTTACCTAAGGTTTCCCAACTTCTAAAATTTTTAATACACTGAGATGTATGCAGACAGCATCACTTTGGTGCCAGTTGACCTATTATATTGCAGTACCAATATTGTTATTAATTTCCTGTAACAGAGGAGTAAAGGAAGGGTCATACTATCCTGCAAACAGCATTGAAGTAGGAATCCAGAGGCTTGGATTTAAAATTTAGCCATGTAAAGTCTTGGACAAAGTCTCCCTGGACTTAAATTTTTTCATCTCACAAACAAGTGACTCAATTTCAGACCTTTAAAGTTTCTTTTAGCTCTAACATTATAGGGAATGCTGGCAGTGACTGATGTGATGGGACAAACCCAAGTCTCACATATTCCCTAGAAAATGTGACTTCCTACAGAATTAGACAAGGCATTAAAGGAAAAAAAAATGTTCTGACACTTTTTCTAAAGAGAACATCTCCAACTGGACAGATTAGAGCAGTTTTATCCTCAAAAAAGCAAGATCAGTTACACCCAATGTTTTTCTCTCGTGTCCTCAAATTTCTGGACCCATCGTCACTAAGAAGCCTTCCTATACACTAACCAGGGAAGTATTGAGCTTTTTCCACTACAACAAATTTAAAACATTAGCTGTTTTTGCAAAGAGTATGTCTTTCCTACTCTATTTTACCTCAACTCATAACCAATCACAAAATAGTCTTTCAAATTTTGTAATCTAGAAAAACGTCAGGTTTCCATAGTCACTAATTTAATGGCACTAAAGAACAATACTAAATACTATAATATTAATGCTGTTTAGTTAGAACAATGCTTAGTATTATAATTGTTGGATTCTGGACTAAATGCAAGAAGGTACTGACCTTAGTTAGCAAAATGACCTCATTTCTAATTAGAGCATGCATCCATAAATCTGTTAAGATTGTGGAAGCAGAAGGAACTTGAGTAGAAAGAAATCTGGTATAATTCATCTTTTATCCCTTGCATCTAGCATAGAGAGTAAATGTTACTATACACTTAATGTATGAATTCATGTACTGAGACAATTCAATAAACAGATAACAAATGATACAGCAAGTAATCCAGGCAAATACCAACATTGTAAGGATTTTAGTTTTTTAAAAAAAATATATGCTTGTCAATTAAAACTAAAATACAATTACTTTCCCAAAGTATAGAATTAAATTCCAACAACACATTTTTAATACAATACAGTAAAATGTTTGATATGGCAAAATTCACACAGAGAGTTAGTTAATGTAAGATCACATTCTTTTGTGTGTCCTAGGGGAATAAAGGAGGTAAAGAATTTAAGTAGCTTAAAATATTCTTTTTAGAACATTTACCTTATATATTAAGGTAATATAGAAATTTGATGCAATAAACTGTATCTTGTTCTGAAAATAAATTGTAATTATTAAATCATGTTGCTAAATTACATTTATTGTTACCATTTAGTTCAGTGGTTCTCAACCTTCCTAATGCCATGTCCCTTTAATGCAGTTCCTCATGTTGTGGTGACCCCCAACCATAAAATTTTCGTTTCCACAACATGAGGAACTGCATTAAAGGGACGTGGCATTAGGAAGGTTGAGAACCACTGATTCAGTTTTAAATATCTATATATACTTATATATTTTTAATTCACAAGATTTCAAATATAGAAAATTTAAAAATCAGATAAAAAGTAATTTGACTAAAAGTACATGAATTTTCAACATCCTGTTTTATAAAGTCCCAAACTTTATAAAAAGTTAAAATACTGATTATTTAAAATATTTCTCCCATTATGTTTTTGTTTCTCATGAATACAAAGTGGACTTAGAAATATACCACCAATTGTAGGCACACGGGTCTCTCCATGATTGCTGTAAAATGATTGCTGAGTTTAATATTCCTTTCCAATAATACATCAATGTCAACCATTTAAGTTAGTGAAAAGATTCTCTTAAAACATCAGTTACAGACAGAAATACCAATTTAGTAATTTTTTTATAGTACCAGCAATAAAGATGTCAATCTTATCCTATTTTCTGCTCCAGAGATTTGGAATAAAGTAATTTTATCCAATTTATTCTCAACCAAAGAAACAAACAAGTTCTGTTGAATGCAATTTCTCCAGGAACCATTTTCTGGTATGACAGTATATAAAAAACTTTCATTAAACTAAATGCATTTTAATATTTACAGGATTGAATACTATCTCTTGTGATAAAGTGAGACAGAGCAATACTAGGTAAGTCTAGTAGCACCCAAATCAGTATTACCCTGAAAATGCTCAATAATGTGTAACATGTGTTATTAGTGAACTGTTATTTTCTATATCATTCTTGGCAAATATAGACCAAAGGTAGAGAAAAAAGATAGATATATACACGCAAAAATATTAAAACATGTACCCCCTTTCCTTCAACTTAGTATTACAGATATGCCACTCACAAAATATAGTTGGCCTCACGGCAGTATCTTTACATATTATTAATATGAAATTGGTTAGGAACTGCTATTACCCTTAGTGGTAGCAGATATATTTTCTTTATAAAATAATATAAAAGAGAACATACCTTTGCACTGATTTTATTTATGGCTTTGACCTCCTGAGAGGATGCATGCCTGGGATTACCTCTCCAGAAGCCCTAGATCTATAGACATTAGGCCCTGTTGAGTGAAAGGAATCCCTCAGGATCACAGTTTTTCTCCCTCAAGTCAAGTGCAAAGGGTGACAAGACTATCATAAACAACATAGTTCCCTCCAAAATTTGATGTAGACTGGAGGATTTAAGGCACATACTTTTCTGAGCTGAAGACACTAATGAAAATGCAAAATTGGATGCTATTAAATTTATCACATTAATGTTAGAGTATAGTGTTTAATACAGACAGTGAAGGTCAAGTGCTTCTTTACTATATAGAGGAAATCAGAACTATGTATTGCAGATCATGCTGCCTAAAAACTATACTGTAGCTTTTACTGTTGTTGAACACTCAGCTCACTCTTAAAAGCTATTTTGAATTAAATGGGTAGTAATAGTTAAATTACTACATATACAATTAAATCTGTTTTGGATAAGAAGGGGTCATTAAAAATAGGTATTTCTAAATGAAGCTTATTTTTATATATTCATACTATAACTGATATAGGTTAGCCTACAAAAGGTCTTATTTAGAATAACTTTTTATATAAAATGCTTTAAAAGATCAAACTTTATTTGTAGAAATTATATTTTGTGGGTGTGTGTTTTTTCCATAGTGCAAAGGTAAACATTAACCAAGACTGTACCACAAACTCCAGATTAATGAGGTATTATTCCCTTTGGAAAGAGCAAGGTTGGCTATAGGAAAATCTTACTATTTGCTAGCCCTTCATTATGGAGGGATGTGGGCAATATCCCAATAGCAGAAGCTAAAGAAATCAATGAGAAAGGCTTTCAGATGGTCGTCTGGCAACTTAATTTTAAAACAATTCACTATGAAAGAACTTTCTTTGCTTAGGGATATCCCTGATAACTTCTATTTCCCTGCCCTTTGTTGCTTTAAAAGATTTCTTTCATTTCACACTCTAGCAATGAGCCTTTTCCCTCCCTTTCCTGTTTAAAACCGATATTCACAATGTTTGTGTGGAATTGGTCTCAGTGTTATACTGCACTAGTGTGAACTGTCTTTACTTTTACATCAATAAAAAAATTTCTCAAATTTGAGATACAATTTACAATGCAAGTCTTTTCTTTCTAATTTTATAGCCTAAAGTTCCAGGTATCAAGAATTTTAGAACAGCAGACTCCTCTGGCACACATTTATAAGTAAAATATGGACGGTAACTCCCAGATCTATTTCCCCTACTCAAATACAGGGAATACTGACAACCCTGACTAGCTTGTCCTTAGGTCAGCCATTCTCTGGCACCATGAAAGCAAAATATAGTATTAGCTAATTTTCCTAGAGATAAACATACTTATTTCATTATGAAATTAGTGCATATTCTATACATCTCAAAAGACACAGTTAAAGTTTATTAACCTACTTTAAACACAAATATGTGACTTAACTAAAGAGATATAGACTATCATTTTAAATACAGAGTGAGCTATATGATCTGGGAGCTGATTATCTGGTTTCTAGAATGTCAAGTCCCTTATCTCACCTTCTGGTTTAATTTCTAGTCACCAAGAAAGGGAAGGTAGGGGGAAAACACAGGGAGAAAATCTTGGGAATTATTAGCAGCTCTTATAAAAGATAAAAAGCTCTTGTAAAAGATTTTTTTTTTTAAAGATAAAACAGCTATAATGTAGATTTCAGTAAAAGTCATCAAATACAGCTGGACCCTGATCTTAGGTTTTCAAATGCACATATAGAGAACCATAGCAAACGTTTTGTTGATAGTTTGTTGTATACATCTACCTTATATAGCAAAAGCTAGGAACCGTTTCTGGTTAGACCTATTTACGCATCTATAAAAGTTCAATCAGTGCATCTTCTTTCTGGGAAGCTGGAAAGAGGTATGTAAGGTTGAACACCATATTTACATACCTATCCTTTTTTTTTTTTTAAACAAAGATTAAATCTTAGAATATGACCCAAGCTGTTACTTAGGTAAAGCTGTAAATGAATTTGAAAGTGAGGCATTTAAGCCAGAAAAATTTGGTCCTATTCATTTGAGTATGTTACTATGAATACTTTATTTTCTATGAAAATATTTTATATATTTAAACTAAGTCACTTACAAAACATTTTGAGCTTGTCACTTAGGTATTACCTAAGTCATCTTTATTATTCATAAGTTTATAGTATGTAACTTGCTGTGGTTCAAACAGAGAAGTAAACAAGACTTGTTATTACTTCCATTGTAAGATATAATCACCCATGTATACCTTGCTAGGCAGTAGAAATATACTAGATCACGTCCAAAGACATAGAAAGTTTCTGAATTGAAAGGAAAAAAGAATCTTACTACATTATAACAAGGGGAAGGGATTTACTTTATAGCAGCGTTTCACAACTGCAGTCATGAAACTTTCATGTTGTTTCATGAATTAACATATAATAAACAGACAAACCCTAAACTATCCTACAGTATATTTTCTTCTAAAATAAAAAAAATAGTACTTATGACAAAAACCTAATACATATACATATCATTATTGTAAAACAATCTGATTTTAAGAAATGGTGTGCCCATTCATGAATGCCAGCCAAGTCGGAAGGGAAGCCACCTCCTGTTTGCAATGCATCTCTGATCTGCATATTACTATATAGGTAACATTTATCAAACATCATGCTATTATAGATTAATGACCGTAAGATTGCTTGTATGTGTTGTGTATCTTATTTTATAATACCAACTTGCTACTGAACTGTTACTCAATTTTTATTGCATATTAAGCTGATTTTAAAAAAGTTGGTCATTTCTAATAGCAAGTAATCTGTAAAAGCATTTTTCTTCTATACTTTAATTTTATCAATATAAAAATATTTAAAAAAATATTCCATGGTTAAACTGGTTTTGAAAATTCTTCTATTGTATACAAACATGACTACTGCCCAAATTTTATTTGGTTTGCTGTGATGTTTTTCTAGTGCCTTTTTAAAATCTAGAGGAAGTTATAGCTCAGTACACACAGGCAATAAAGTCAAAACTGACTGTTACAATTTTTAAGTCATTTTCCCACTCCTTTATACAAGGTATAAAGAAGCTTACATAAATCTCTATTCTGTTCAAAGCAATCTGACAGATTTTTTTCAATCAAAACGGAATGATCAAGAGTGTGGCCTCCCATTAATGTAAAAGTGATTTGCAAGGGGTTTACTTCATGTTTATGCAAAAAATGAAGGTGAAGTGGTCATGAGCTCAGGTGTCAGATACATAATTGTTTACCTAGTTCTGTTAAAGCATATTTCAGCATTCTGCATAGTATGGCAGGCTATAGGCTACTCTGGCATCATCTCTTGCATAAACTTCCAAATCCTAGCTAGGATTTAAGGCACTAGAACAGTCACTGCTGAATTACCTAAGGGTAATAATCATATAAAATAAAGGAGCAGAACTGAAGAGTTTTTAAATCCCACATAAGGTTGTATCCCTTACCTTACCAGATAGTGGGTCACAAGGATTTAGGGCCTATGTTACCATCCGTGAGCTTATCTGAATAGCTCTGTAATTTAGACATATGGGAAATATATGAAAAGAGGGGTAATTCTATTATTGTATAGTATTCAACCTAAACCCAAGGACAACTCTGGTAATAATTACAACTTAGATCATTTCTCTCTTCATCTCAATTGTTACCACTGATGGTTTATTATAGCACTGCTCTTCAGAACGTTCTACTGTGCTGTGAGAGTGATACAAAACTTGAGCGAAGATTGCAAACAATCAGCCAAATATAAAACGGCCATTCAGAGTGAATTACATTTAAAAAGTCCAAACATGGAAATGGACTCATTCCTGCTAAATGGGTAGATGATACATAAAATCTTTTATTTATATCACCTCTGACTCTTTCATGGACATTCAAGATGCAGATGATGTTTCTAGTGAACCTCAAAGTCTACTTTCTTTTCTAACAACTTTTTCTCGGTCTTTTAGTGTTTCACTCCTCTCTGCACTATTCAACCAAGAAGAACTTTCTGCATTCTGTGTGCGGCAACACTAGCTTCATCCTCCGAGTCAGATTCGCTCTGGGATGTGGAACTGCAAGGCGAAGAGCATTCTGGTGAACACAAGTAGTGCATCAGGGGGAGGCGGTACTTCCCACAGAAGTCCACAAATTTTATCTGTCTGACACAGCAGTCAAAGTAGACTCCTGGAGAGAAGGAGGGAAAAGTAAAGTAATCATTACAAAGCAAAGAATCACAGGTTCTTTTGCAACCATTTCTCCAGCATTCTGAAGCAATGTCATGTACAGTTTTCTCTGTTCTAAATCTTAAGCAGAACTAGCAGATGTTTCTATAGTTGTTTACAACTATTTATAGTGACTTGGCTACAAAGGGGTGGCCAGAGTTACCTAAAAGGGAGATGGTATTAAAAGGACACTGTTTATTTAGCTTTTCTCTGGGTGATTTGGTAGACAGTGCCTGATAGTACTACTCTATTGTCAAGAAACTTAAAAAACCCACAAAACTTCAAAATTTGCAGGAAGGAAACAACTTTTGGTATCCTTGTTCTTAAATTTTGAGAAGCAAAATGAAAAGAAACAAAAAGGTACCTTACATTTCCTCAGGTTCTAAATCTAAACACTTCAAAGCTGTTTCATGAATGGTCTCATAGGGTTTTCACACAAATATATGACTAGACTGAAACTAGTACTTTTTAATCCTCACCTAAGAATATTTTTCCATCGACTTTTTAGAGTGGGAGAGGGAGAAACAGCAAAATACCAAAATTGATTGCCTCCTGCATGTGCCCTGACCAGGGCCCAGGCCGGGAAGGAGCATGCCCTGGACCAGAATCAAATCCAGGAGCCTTCGGTGTGCAGGCCAACACTCTTATCTAATGAGCCAAACTGACTAGGGATATTCAGCTCTTTTGATTCCACAGTGCTCCTGAACTGTGGCCCTTCAGCTAAGTAAAAATACATTTAGAGCTGAGAGAAAAGCAGAGGATGCTGTATCTCAGGGTTCTAGCCACTCCTTGAAGATACTGCACATGTCTAACCCAGGCTATCACAATGACTGCAGTATAACTGAACATCTAGAACTCTAGGTCAAATTGCCTCTCTAGAGAGGAATCACAACCTCTATACCTTACCTAAATCTCTTCTGGCACAAAAAACTCTGTTTGTGTCACATAAAGAACCAAAATAACAAGATGTGGTCCAAACAAAGAAGAAATAACAATTTCTATTTATTTTTCCCTAACATTCCCCATTAACTTCCTAATTTTTTTGATCCTATAGTAAGTATAACTCATTCTATATAATAAAAGGCTAATATGCAAAGCAACCAAATGGGGAATGATTGGTTGCTATGACATGCACCAACCACCAGGGGGCAGATGCTCAATGCAGGACCTGCTCCCTAGTGGTCAGTGTGCTCCCACAGGGGGAGTGCCACTCAGCCAGAACCTA
This sequence comes from Lasiurus cinereus, assembly GCA_011751065.1. NCBI lineage: Eukaryota > Metazoa > Chordata > Mammalia > Chiroptera > Vespertilionidae > Lasiurus > Lasiurus cinereus. The sequence goes on along the minus strand of JAAGEH010000286.1, from coordinate 863,213 downwards.
GGTACAGCAGTGGTGGCAGGAGTCTCTCCTGCCTCCACGGCAGTGCTAAGGACCCTGAGGGGTCCCGGATTGCAAGAGGGCATAGACAGGCTGAAGGACTCACCTGCCCAGTGCACAACTGTTGTGCACCGAGCCTAGTAGTTTAATAAAGGAAATTCAAGGTATATTTCTTTGAACAATTTAGAAAAGCAGATATATGCAACAAACTGGTCAATCAATATTTATATCCCCTCAAAATATGTTAGCTTCCTAAGGAAGTAACAAAATAAAGCATTATAGAGTTGCCATGAGCTAAAATAGTACAATATTATCTTGTCATTTACACAGATAAAATATCTCACAAAATATAGTTACTTTGGCTTAGAGTTCAATAACTAATGAGTCTGAGAGGGGAAAATGTCAATGGTTCATTTTATATATTATCTCAAATTTTAAACTAATAATTTAAAATGCATTTTTGTTCCTAAAATAAGTAGCAAATCAGTATATTGAAGAAATAAATAAGAGAAAAAGTGAATCCTTATAGAGGTCCATTTCCAAAAAAGGATAGGTTTAAAAAAGTTTAGATAGAGACTACTGTGTCTGAAGGCCTGGTGTGAATGCTGTCCCTTGTCATTGTTAAAGCCAACTTAGGAAAGAGAACCAGAGAACAATGTAAGCACTTCTAATTTGGCACAGCGCAGCAATCTATACTTCTCCCAGGTATACCAGTTAATAAAGATTTTGTAATCAAAGAAAACATAGTAATTTCAAGAGAAACATCAAAAGTGCTTTATTCAAAGTAACATCCATTGCTAGCTACACATTTCCCCATCTTTCAGGTAATTTGTGGATACCATGTCAATAGAACTTTTCTTGTTTTGAGGCAAACCATTGAGACCCAATTTTCCACTTCTTTGTACCTTTTGAATTGCTGCTCAGAAAGTGCATGTGCCATTGATTGGAACAAGTGGTAATCTGAAGGAGCAAGGTCTGGTGAATGCAGCGGGTGGGTTAATACTTCCCAGGCAAGATCTTTTAATGTGCCTTTAACTGGTAAGTGTGTGATGGTGTGTCTGTCATCATGAAGCAAAATTACTTTGCTATGTCTTCTGGCACATTCTGGTCATTTCACGATTAAAGCATGGCTCAAATTGATTACGTTGTCAGTAGCAATCAGTATTAACAGTTCCACCTGGTTTTAGAAGTTCATAATACACTACACCTTCCTGATCCCACCAAACACAGAGCATTGTCTTCTTTCTGAAGCGATTTGGCCTTGCAGTCAATGTTGATGGTTGATCTGGGTCAACCCATGATTTTGTACATTTGGGATTCTCAAAATAAATCCACTTTTCATCACCAGTCACAATTCCAAGCCAAAAAAAGACTTTTATGCCATTGCAGCAACATTTTACTGATGACTTTTCTGTTTTCCATTTGTCTTTCATTCCGTTGATGTGCTATATCCATTTTCCTTCCTTTAAAATTTTTCCCATTGCTTATAAATGATTGGAAATTGTTTGCTGAGCAATATTTAACCTTTCTGCAAGCTGTTTTTGAGTTTGACACTCAGCTTCATCCAATCATGCTTGTAATTGCTGTTATTCAAACTTTTTCAGTTGACTGGATGTTGTCTTTCAATTGAAATCATCACTTTTAAAGCGTTTAAACCAGCAGTCACAAGTATCTTGAGATGGAGCATGTTCACCATAAGCTTCCCAAAGTATAAGATAACTTTCAGCAGCACTTTTCTTTTTTTAAGATATTAATCTTTATTGTTCAGATTATTAAAACTGTTCATTCCCCCCCCCCCTGCATAGCTGCCCTATACTGGCTCCCATCCCACCCTCTTCCTTTACCTCCACCGCATTGTCCTCACCCATAAGTGTATGATTTTTTGTCTAGTCTCTCCCTGCACCCTCTCTCACCTTTCCCCGAGAATTATCAGTCCACTCCCTTTCTATGCTGATTCTATTATATTCAACAGTTTATTCTGTTCATCAGATTTTTTATTCACTTGATTTTTAGATTCACTTGCTGATAGATATGTCTTTGTTGTTCATAATTTTTATCTTTACCTTTTTCTTTTTCCTCTTCTTAAAGAATACCTTTCAGCATTTCATATAATACTGGTTTGGCACTGATGAACTCCTTTAATTTTCTCTCATCTGTGAAGCTCTTTATCTGACTTTCAATTCTGAATGATAGCTTTGCTGGGTAGAGTAATCTTGGTTGTAGGTTCTTGCTATTGATCACTTTGAATATTTCTTGTCACTTCCATGTGGCCTGCATAGTTTCTGTTGAGAAATCAGCTGACAATAATATAGGTACTCTCTTGTAGGTAATGAACTTTTTCTCTTGCTGCTTTTTATATTCTCTCTTTGTCTTTTGCTCTTGGCATTTTAATTATGATGTGTCTTGGTGTGGTCCTCTTTGGATTCCTTTTGTTTGGGGTTCTGTGCGCTTCCTGGACTTGTAAGTCTATTTCTTTCACCAGGTGTGGGAAGTTCTCAGTTATTATTTCTTCAAATAGGTTTTCAGTATCTTGCTCTACTCTCATTCTGCCACCCCCATAATTCTGATGTTGGTAGACTTGAAGTTGTCCCAGAGGCTCCTTACACTATCTTCACATTTTTGGATTCTTTTTTTTTTTGCTTTTCCAGTTGAGTGTTTTCTGCTTCTTTGTATTTCAAATCTTTGACTTGATTCTTGCGTTCCACTAGGAAAGCAAGGTGTTAGGTCTCTGTATAATATTTTTTATTTTAGTCAGTGTATGTTTAATTTCTAGTTGGTCCTTTTTCATCTCCTCTTGGGTCTCACTAAATTTATCCATCTTTTCTAGAAATTTCTTAGAAAAACCTTATAATTGTGATTGTGAACTCTGTATCAGTCGTTTGTTTTCCTCCATTTCTTTCATTTGTGATCTGTTCTTTTGTCTCTGCATTTTGGCTGCTTCCCAGAGTTGGTAGAGTAACTTTGTGTGCTAGGTGTCCTATATGGCCCAGTAGTTCTGCCTCCCCAGTTAGCTGAGGTGGACACTCTTGGTGCACCCCTTAGTGGACTGTGTGTACAGTCTCGCTGTAGTTAATACTTGATTGTTGTTGGTATCACTGGGGGGAATTGACCTCGAAGCCAACTGGTTGTGAGGATCAGCTGTGTCTGCGCCCAGAGAACTTGTGCTGGACTCAGCCTTAAGACTTGCAAGACTGCAACAGCCTCTGTGCTGGGCTTGGATGTGGCGGAGTCTCAGGGCTGAACAGACAGCCTTGACTTCCTGTCAGCCCTGCTCTATACAGCAGTCCTTGAGTCTCAGTGCCCCTCGGTAATCATTGCAGCCCTCTCTGTGCGCACGCGCATCTCCAGACCGCTAGAAGCGCTTTTCTTCAAAATAAAGAATTAAAACTTTCTGCAAATGCTCTTTTGGCATGAAATTTGACATTTTTAACTGTAAAAATATCTATAATGTTAACACCTTCAGAAAATTTGACATAGAAGTTTTGAAGCTTGCTGTCAATACAACAAAACAGCATACATATCAAATCTCATATACATTGAGTGGCCAGATTATTATCTCTGAACGCATAATAATCTGGCCACTCAGTGCATATCCTATATAATAAAAGAATAATATGCAAATTGTCCCCTCAACCAGGAATTCAACCAGCAGGCAGGCCAGCCAACTGTCTATGTCCCCTTCCCCTGGCTAGGCTGGCCGAACCCTACCCATGCATGAAATCATGCACCAGGCCTCTAATACACACACACACACACACACACACACTGAGTGGCCAGATTATTATGTGTTCAGAGATCACAATAATTTGGACACTCAGTGTATATCAACATGTGTAACTCCATCTATTGAAAAAAATCTCAATTAGTAACCAGTACACCTGGTAAGTGTGGCTAGAAAGGCTCGAATTTTGTTCTTTTTCAACCAATCATGTCTTTTTTTCTCTTAATATTCTTTGAGAAACGTAAATGATTTTCTCCTTTTTAATAAACTTTATAATGGTTTCAAGACATGGTGGGACTTCCCAGAAAAATCTGATCATCATATATATCATTTCCTTAGCACCTACATTTATCCGATAATAGTAAAAACCTTTTTGTACCCCGATCAAATTGAATTTTTTAAGTAGTAGTCTATGAGGGAGCTAAAATAAAATGACCTGCTATCAGTTACCAATTCCTACCCACACCCTCTGGCACTCCACACCCTTCATAACCTGCACTCAATGAATCTTTTATAAATGGTTTTCTCTCATTATTCCCCTAATTGTATAACTGAGCCAAATTACTTATTAAACATTCTGTTCCATACTGTTTTATCGCCAATTTTATTCTATCCTTCTGAAAAGTTTCTTGTCCTTAATTTTACCCATCAAAATCCAATTCATACATCAAGAATCATCCCATCTTTTCTAGATGTAGTTAAATGTATTCTCTCCCTCTTTTGATTTCCAATACTACACTGAATTCCTATTTCACTCTGCCTTACATTATACCATTTGTTTCATTCTCTCCATATACTCTAAACCAGTGGTCAGCATCTAAACTGAAGAAAATTTGAACCATGGATTTAAAAGAATATAAAATTCTAAGGGACATTCTGAAATTGACACACATTCTGCCCATTCTCATATATCTTGAGTCATACTCTATATAAAGATACCTGATACTCAGACTGGTGATTCCAAGTAGCTAAACATTTTAGAGGTTCTTTCTAGGCAATTAGGATTGTTATACTTTAAAATATATATTATTGATTTCAGAGAGGAAGGGAGAGGGAGAAGGAGAGTTAGGAACAACAATGAGAGAAAATCATTGATCAGCTGCCTCCTGAACACCCCCTACTGCGGATCAAACCCGAAACCCGCACACGTTCCCTTGGCCAGAATGGAACCTGGGACCCTTAAGTCAGCAGGCCAATACTCTATCCAGCAAACCAAACAGACTAAGGCTGTTATGCTCCTTTTATATTTCCTCTCATTTCACAAATCTTATGACAGTTACAAAACAGGATAAGACTTTCTGGGTGTTTTCCTTGTGTGTGAATCATAAAAGATTATGAAAAATGTAAAAAAAAAAAAGAAGAAGAAAAAGAATCAAATCCAGAGAGGGTCTTAATTTCTGGTAAAAGGGTGAAAGGTTGAGGGAAACAGAAACAAAGACTAATTGCCTTTCTCTGAAAGAAGACAGCTAATGAAAATACTGAGATCATCAATTTTAAAAATAGCTAAATGACTGGAAAACAAGGACACGAAATTAGCTTACCTCCACACTTTGGGTTTGGGCAATTGCTGGCTAAACTCAAGTATCTAAGAAGATTCCCAGGAAGATCACAGGGAGTGTAGGAAATATTTCGAATTTTAATCGTCCGAGCAGCTAATTCCAGGAGAGTCGGAGGATCATAGATTAAATCTCTAACAAAACGAACAACCAACGGATTTCCTCGCAAACTCAATTCTTCCAAATGAATAAGGTTGAGGATCTCTCGAGGCAGGTATGTCAGCAAGTTATTGTGAAGACTGAGGGATCGAAGCGAATGCAACCTGGAATGAGTGCAGTACAAAAATCAATGACAGTAACCAAGAAAACTACCAAGAAAGTTAAGTTCTTCACTTAACTTGATTTCCCCATAAGAATGTGCAATTAAGATTAGGTCAATGAAATAAAATTTAAAAGTGCTGAAACTAGATTATAGATTTGTAAATGTCATGATGGGCTTTTGCCCATGGAATCATAGACAGTATAGAATACTTACGAGAATATTCTGATGGATTAGATGAGATATAAATGCTAGATTTAAACATTTTGGGGGGATGTTTTATCATTCAGATAACCAAAAAAGGAAGATTCTAAATGCAGCAGGAATCAAGACCCTTCATATTATTTCAGTAGGACAGAAATGCTTCATATCAAATATAAAATTAACAAAGTCCTTTAAAAACCTGGGAAATCTCTGTCAAATACTCTATTTTTTATTACAATATACAAATGTTAGAAATAAACCACAGCTTTTAAAAAAAGTAACATTAAAAATAAGCAACCCCATTCATCTAGTTCTTTCTACCTATAAAACATCTGGGTGAATGCCAAAACAGTAAATCCTAAGCATGTATTTCTATCTATAATAATAAAAGCCTAATATGCTAATTAGACTGGACAGCCAAAAGACCTTTTGGACAAAGTCATAGTGGTGGGGGCCGAGGTAGAGGAGGTTAGGGGTGATGAGGCAGGCAGACAAGCAGTTAGGAGCAATGAGGCGGCAGGTGAGTGGTTGGGGGCAATGAGGCAGGCAGGCAGGTGAGCAGTTAGGAGCCAGTGGTCCTGGATTGTGAGAGGGTACAGGACGGGCTGAGGCACCCTCCCATCCCCTGTGCATGAATTTTATGCACTAGGCCTCTAGTGTATACATAAAATGCTTGAAACTACTCACTGTGAAAGCTGAGGAGGTACACTTTGGATTCTGTTATCACATAATACTAAGTAATTTAAAGAAGGCAGATTTGCTAATTCTGGCGGGATTTCTTTGATGAAGTTTCCTCCAAGATATAAACACTCTAAACTGCAAAGATAAAACAAAAATAAAAAGTAAATAAATTAAAGCTAGATAAGATACTCCATTTCCTTTATTATAATGAACACATTTTACTTATTCATTCAGCAAATGTTTTACTTAGGATCTGCTCTGCTATATGCCATACAGTCTCTCGAAAAGTAACGCAATCTTCAGGGAACTTATAGGTAAGCAGATAAGACACACCAATATTAGGCAATATTATTAATACTACCTACTGGGTTTATTTTTATTTGTATTTATTTCATTGAATCTCAGCTCTACCACTTACCAGTGTAAGAATTTGGGCCAGTTATTTAATCTTGTTATGCTCCAGTTTCTTCTTTAAAATGGAATAATGTTATTATATATCATGTTAAGCGCCTAGCCAACAAATATGAACCAGATACCTACCATGTACCATTCTAGGGCATTTAGTGAAAATAAGACCTTAAGTAGCTTACATTCTAGTGAGACAGACAATAAATCAATGAATTTGTATATATTTTGTCAGTACTATAAAGAAAAAGGGAGATAACCAGATGTTGATGAGAGTGATATTCTTGATAGGGGGAGGAGTCATAAAGGGTTTCCTGCAGGAGATGACATCTGAACAAAGATCTCAATGAAATGACTGAGTAGAAATCCCTGAGGTAGAAAAATGCTTGTGTTCTCAAAGAGCCAATGTGGGTAGATCAGGAAGCCAAAGATGGGACAGTGATAGTCACACAGGTCAGAGAGGTAGTCGAGGAAGGGCACATCAGATCCTTCAGACCTCAATAAGGACTTTGAATTTTATGAAGTTGTGCTCTTTACAAGAGTTACACTTACAATAGAAATACCTCAGTATGTTAAAAGTGAAGGGATAAAAAAAGATGTACCAAGCAAATCTCTACCATTTCACATCTGGAGTACTATAACAGCTTCCAGTCTTATGCTTCCATTCTCCCCATTACACTCCCTTCTTTCTTCAGCAGTTATTTTCCACACAACAGCCAAGTTATCCTTCTAGAGCAGCAATTTCCAATGTGTCTGCTACAAGAATTTTAAAAATATGCAATACCTGACTATTTTGTCAGGAACACTGACCTCTTTTCCTCAGATTGTCAAATAAAAATATGACAACAGCCAACACAACAGATGCTATTTCGTGTGAATGAATCAAAATTATACCTTTTTTTTCTTGTCAAATTGGCAAGAAATATATTTTTTGGTGCACTGCAAAATTTTACTAATTAGTTTATGTATGCCATGAGATAAAAAGAGTTGACATTGTTTTAGAGTGTAATTGAAGTACATCCTTTAGAAATTATTTCAGCAAGAGCCCACGTAAGTTTTTATCTTTGAGTCTTTCGTCTCTGATATTTTTATCTCCCCACCTCCTTGTTAAATAATTAATACATTGGGTGGGTATTAAATTCTAGGTTGACAGTTACTTTTATTAGCACTAGAAAGTTACTGCTCCATGATCTTATTTTAGCTAATATTAGTATATTGCTCCTTTGTAGGTAATCTGGTGTTCTTTTTTTATTAAGAGCTTTTAGAATATTTTTTCTTTATTTAACCTGAGGTTTGAAGTTTTATCATGGTCAGTTTGAAGTACTCTTTTTAATTGTGGGAAATTTTAAACCAGTATTATTTCAAACATTCCTTTCCTATATGCTTTCTATGCTCTAAAATTTCTAGTAAATAGCAGTGGAACTTCAGAATCAATTCTCCATGTTTCTTAACATTTCTTTCATACTTTTGTGCTACAAGCTATCTTTCAGCCTTTAAATTCATAATTACATTTTTTCATTTCTAAGAGTTCTAACTAGGGTTTTCATAACTGTCAATTTTTAAACTTCTTGTTTCATTGATGAAGTTCCCTCCTTTACCTCTCTGACATTAGAAAGCTTACTGTAGTCTTTTGTAGGTAGCCTTATTACATGTATTTTCTAGATTTAATTTCTTCCATTTGTTGAATTTCTTATCTTTACTTCATTATCTTGCCTTCCTTTATATGTAGTGATTCAAGATTTTGTCATTTTACTTTTATTTTTTTTAAATATATTTTATTGACTTTTTACAGAGGAAGGGAGAGGGATAGTGAGTTAGAAACATCGATGAGAGAGAAACATCGATCAGCTGCCTCCTGCATGCCCCCTACTGGCGATGTGCCGGCAACTAAGGTGCAGGCCCTTGACTGGAATCAAACCTGGGACCTTTCAGTCTGCAGGCCCATGCTCTATTTACTGAGCCAAACCAGTTTTGGCAAAGTTTTGTCATTTTAAAAACATATTAATGATACTCTTTTTCTATTTCTGACTGTGTAAACCTCTTAGATTTATAATACTTAAAAACAAACAAGTTTAATTCCAATATGTTATTTTTTTCTTTCAAATACTGTCTTTGTCAAAAATCAATTGTCTGTAAATAAGACTGAATTCTCCTACATGTAAATGTTTAAACACTGGTTTAAAAACTTCCTAGGCAAGATTTTTAAATCTTGTTATGCTCCAGTTTCTTCTCATATTGAATTATTTTCAAACATCCTCATACTGAATTATTTTCAAACACTTAACAAAAATGGTCTAAGTTAATGTTTAGTTATTCAGAAATCTCTTTTTCAATAATTAGAGTGAAGAGAACAGAATAGAATTAGAATCAGAATAAAATATTTGGAGCCCCTCAAACAGAAACTACGCTAGAAAAATAATTATTTTAATGAGAAGACTATCTGGGGAAAAATATCAGCTAACTTGGAAGTTTTTTTTTATAAAGGATTAAACAGTTATATAATAACTTGCATTATAGTTTACTAAGGAGAAAAGAAAATTAAAAAAAGGGGAGAGTGAATGAGAGCAAATTTAGACACTGTCCTTTCTATTTAAGCCAGGAACCTAGAAAAATTAGTGTCTGGTGATCAGTTACTACTCAATGACTTTTTCTCTCAATATTTTAGAGTGGGTTGGGAGGCATACAGACAAAGGACGCCAAGTCTTTACTAGTTACTGTGACTTGGCAGAGAAGGATCTGGTGTTCTAAAATATAGCCAAGCCAATGATTTCAAGATTATATCAATTCTCTTTTGCAACTGATGGGTGTCATTAATTAGATTACACAACCAGCATATTAAATGTGTACTTTAAGGCTTATTTCTCACTTTGAAACTCAAACAATTACCAAAGTTCTAGGGACATGAAGCCTTTAAATTACTTGTAAAATTAAATTTTCAAACCTACTTTTCTGTAAAAAGGAAGGGAAACTATTGTTGAATTTAAAATAAAACCGTAGTATTTATAAGTTCTTATGTTTATCAGCATTGCACCTATGTTAATCAGGCTTGGAACAATTCTATTTTTTTCAGTGTTGGACAGACACAGAAAACAGAAAAATCATTCACAAAATTTATAGAATTCTTCCTTTCCTTTCTGTTTACTATTAACAGACCATCCTTAGATTTGGTTCTTGAAAAGTATTCCAGTTCTCCAATCCTTAACAATACTGAAGTAGGTGGCTTTTCTCTAGCAAAGGCCAATGACCCATTGAAAAAAATACAGTAGGATCCCTTAGTGCCAATCAACTTTAATCACAGATATAAGTAGGAAATGTTTTTCTTCTCCATCCAAATAAAAATGACATTAGTAGTAAATATAATAAAAATATACATAATTACTATAATTACTGTTAAAGGGAGATGGAATTACAGTGAAACATGTTTGTAGACAAAAAGGCAGAAAATAAAGACAAAGAATGAACCATATATGTGTGGATAAAGAAGTAATTTTCTTGAGATAGCATCCTCATATTGAATTATTTTCAAACACTATCACTGACTACAGGCTTTTAAAGTACATTACATGTTCAAAAGTAGGAGCACAAATGGAGGGATCATCCCTTGATACTTGCCCCAAACTAAGGCAATAAAAAAAAGAAATCAGAGGGAAGAAGTTGAGAACTAGAGAAAAACTCAGTATGTGATTCTAAATGGGAGAAAAACATTTTTATTTAAACTTTATCATTTCCTATTCATCATCTAGTCCAGTCATTTCTATTGTAAAATACCAATTTATTAGCTTTAAAACACTTTAGGGCAGTGGTTGCCCACCTTTTGGACCTCAGGGACCACCTGTTGCCAACCGCTGCTCTAGGGCATTAATATTTACCTTTGTTTCTATCCCAATCCTCTTATCTTCAACTTCTAAAGCCACATCAGACAGTAAGAAAGGGTCATGAATAAAAAAAAGGAAGGCATTGTTTGAGAAGAAAATATTGAGAGAAATGGTAACTGAAACTTACTTGTGCTCAAACCTACTCTCCAAATGTCTAGAATCCAGGAGGCCAAACAGTCCTGAAGCTTTTGTTTTTTTAAATCACTACTGGGTGATAAGTTATTAAGCATCTGAGCTAACTGAGAGGAATAAGTTTAACAGATGTCATAAGAAACAGATCAAAATACTAAATAACTTACTTTTTCAACATTAGAAAAACAAAAATAAGTTTGTCCATATACTAGCCAAAGAGGTATTATACCTACCTGTTGGAGAATGAACTTCATACTTTGATGATAAGAATCTACATTCACAACCTCATTGTTCACACTGAGCTTAATTTACTCCATGGATTAGTTAATAATAAATATAAGATTTTCAATATATATATATACATACACACACATATAATGTTTTCAGCATCTACTTATTTGTTACTAGTGGCCCAGTATATAGTTTCATGCACACTGAAAGGAAATTAGAAGATTTGTGCAGTAATTATGCTACTGCAAAAAATTACATGTCAAAATAATATATATAATATCTATATATATAAAAGCCTAAGCAACCATCCAACCAGTAGCTATGACATGCACTGACCACCAGGAGCAGATGTTTAATGCAGGAGGTACTGAGCTGCAGAGATTTGGCAACTGTAATTCTCAGATGATGCACCCAGAATGACAGAGGGAGCCCGATTCTGGGGTGTATCACCCAATAACCATCCTCTTGCAATCCAGAATCCCTTGAAGGATGCTGGAGAGCCAGTTTCAGCCTGATCCCTGCAGGCCAGGCCAAGAGACCCCACCTGACAGAGAGACCCCACTTCACCCCACAAACCACCTTCGAGCTGCAGCACTGCCCCAGGTGTGGCTGGTCAGGGAGGAACCATGGGAGGCTGGCTGCAGGCCTGTCTGGCCTGTCTCACCCAATCCTGCCCGGCCCCGCCAGCTGCCTTCTAATTAATTTCCTTTCAATGTGTACTAATCCATGCACTGGGACACTAGAGGTATTATAAAACTAATACATGCGTGAGATTGGTGCCAGCAAGAGCTTTATGTGTATCGTGCATGCAAGAGTAAATGTTTATTTTTAAATTGCCAGTGCACATCACATGTACCGACCCATTGGTTGGTTGGACGGCAGGATAGATGTACAGTGGGACATATGGTCGGTCACTTAGCCTTTTTATATATATAGATACTTCAAAACTGACCTTTCAGAAACCATTTCTTCTCAAAAGAGTTTGCCACTAGGAAAAAGGATTAACAAAGTACAGAAAACATACATGAAGATACCCTACAAGTCTGAAGAGGTTAATTATACCAATTAAGCTAATTGTGCATATTTGTTATTCTTTCCTGAAATGAAGGCTGGGGAAAAAGGAGACCTTTATATGGACTATATACATACTCTGAAATACTTTTTAAATTGCTGTTTAAAGAGGATAGCTAGCTTCCTAACATCCAACAGATAAGAAGTCAAAGAACTAGGTCCTAGCCCTACTCTGTCACTAGAAAATTCATGGGTTTGGAGTGAGAGATCACAGAAGTCAAATCCAATTCCATAACTCACTGACTTCGTAATATTATGACTTAACATCTCAGAGCTTCTGTTTCCTCTTTCATCTCAGACATTGTGAAGACTAAAAATCATATTGAAAACACTTATAACAGGGACCACAACATTGTACGTAAGCAAATAAATGGGATTTTGATTTTTACTTACCCTTTTCCTTATGTGATGGAAATAATATTTGCTCTTGGTTTTTCTTAAGTATTTTAAGAAAATTTAAATGAGATTGAAATTATGTAACACAAATATTAGAAAGAACCAAGGTCCGTCAATTTTTATTTAAATTTCTCTTAAATCCTTCTATTTCTTATTATCTCGTGGCATAACCCTGGTATAAGCTACTATCATCTCTAATTCTACTAAAATAGCCTCCTTCCAACCAGCCCTCAAAATCTCTTCTCATCTCTCCACAGTTTCCCACTCCATTCTTACACAGCAACAAGAGAGATGTGCTTAAAACTCTGTGTACCTAGGATAAAATAGAAACTTTCAATATATGACATGGCCTGAGGTATGGCTCAAATGTATTTGCCACCTCCCCTCTTGGCCACTTTCTCACTATACTAATACAATGTCCTCCTTTCAAAATTTTGACCTTCAGTCCTTCTTGCCTCTGTGCTTTCACCTGTGCTGTTCCTTCTACTTGGATAGATCCCTCCCCACCTTCTCCTAGTTAATTCATCCTCTTCCTTCAAAAATTCAATGCAAATGTTACTTACTCAAGAACCAAACTGCGCCAGGCAGGTCCCTCTGTTATTTCATTTCAAGGCACTCTGTATGTCTTCACAGAAGTTACAACAAATTGTAATTCAATAATGAGGTTTAATGTCTCTTGTAGTATGATAGCTCCATGAGGGCAGCAGGATCATGTTCACCACAGTAACCCCAGCACCTGACACATGTTAGGTATTAAATAAATACCCGTGATGAGTATGAAGGCATACCTTGTCGAAATGCCTCATTTTATAGATTAGGAGGCTGTAGTGAGGATATATTAAGTGATTTGCCTAAGGCTGGGACATCAGGAGTCCTTATTCTTAGGCTAATGTTCTTTTTCACTACATTTAGCTCTAAGGTCCCTCCCATCTTTAACATTCTGTTATTTCAGAAAATTCAAATAAATGCTGTGAAAATATTTTCAGGCGAAAGACACTTTTTTTTCACTTTGGACAATCTACTTGTTCTAGCACTATGTCTTACTCTCCTGCACAGCACATTTAAGGGACTTTCGCTACCTGTGTGTGTCTCTACTATGTCCTTGCATTTAATTCAATATACATTAACTGAATAATGAGGCAGACCTGAATAATCAGATCAACTGTCATGTATACAAGGAATTATAATAAATAGGATAAATGCAATGATGAGATGAGGGAGGATCAGAGGAAGTACAATATAGAACATAAATTAGTTGTGGTCCATGAAGCAGTAAAGAAAGGTAAAGGTAACACCCTCACGATGGGTTTTGAAGGATGAATAGGAATTTACAGGCAACATTTCAGGCAAAAGGAAAAGGACATGTACAGAGTTACTGCATTCATTTTATGCATATTTACTGTATGCCCATCCGTGCTGGTAAAATGCATGGCACATTGAATTCCACGAGTAGTACAGTAGTTGCCTTTTATTTGCAGTTTTGTTTCCCCAGTTTCAGTCACCTGTGGTCAACTGTGGTCCAAAATTATTCAATGGAAAATTCCAGAAATAAAAACAATTCATAAGTTTTAAATTATGCACTGCTCTGACTAGTGTGATGAAATCTAGTATCATCCTGTTCTACCTCGCCTGGGTTGTGAATCATCCCTTTGTCCAGCATATACACGCTTGTATACACTACCCCACTCATCAGTCACTTAGTAGCCATCTCAGTTAATCAGAACAACTGCCACGGTATCACAGCGCTTACGCTCAAGTAGCATTTACTTAAGAATGGCCCCAAAGAGCAAGAGGAGCGATGCTGGCAATTCTGGTATGTCAGAGAAAAGCTTTAAAGTAGTACTTCCTTTAAGTAAAAAAGGTGAAAGTTCTCTACTCAGAGGAAAGAAAAAAATCGTATGC
>JAAGEH010000286.1:808426-848773 GCA_011751065.1 Lasiurus cinereus | reverse complement strand
ACATGCAATACCTGCCTATTTCGTCAGGGGCACTGACCTCTTTTCCCTTACTGTCAAATAAAAAGTTAACAGCCAACAGAACAATAACCGCCTGGTGTGTGCGCATAAAAGTTATACCTATGTTTTTTTCTTTCATTATCAGAAAAAAAAAAAAAAAAATTATAATTTTTTTTTTTTTTTAGTGTCCCGCAGAATTTTGGCCACCAGTTTGTGTGTGCGCCAGGAGATGAACCAGGGCTGAAACCCGCAGGTCTATCTGTTGGAGGGGAAACCCGCCAAGAACGACAAAGCAAGGAAGTGACCACATTGACATTTGCTGGAGCAGCTAGCCGTTTGCACCACCCTCTCCCTCGGATCCAAGAACGAGAGAAACTGCCCCCCGAAAGTCTGCTTCGGGGACCCACAACCTACCAAACGCGGCCACACACGACCTGCCTCCCCGGATTCGCGGGGCCGGCGGGGCAGGGCCACCGCCGACGCGTTGACGGGCGAGAAGCGGCTACGGGACAACTTCACCGCGCCGGCCCCAGGCCCCGCGCCGCCGACACCGCCCCCGGCCCCGCCACCCTCTGCGGCGGCGACCCGCTCACCTCCGCAGGTTCTCGATCTCGGCCGGGATGGTCTGCAGCTGGTTGCCCCCCAGGCTGAGGGTCTGCAGCGCGCGCAGCTCCAGCACCGAGGCGGGCACCTCCTGGAAGCAGTTCCCGCTGAGGTTGAGCACTTGGAGGCTGCGCGAGAGCGGCGACCGCGCCAGCCCCTTGGGCAGCGCGCCGGGCCCGCCGAGCCGGTTGTTCTTGGCCAGCAGCGTGCGCAGGCAGCGCAGCGCCAGCAGCTCGGGCCCCAGCGCCGTCAGCGCGTTGCCGCTCACGTCCAGCAGCTGGAGGTGCGGGAAGCCGCTGCCCAGGGCCCGCGGCAGCGACGCCAGACGGTTGTGCGGCAGCAGCAGCCGCAGCAGCGCCTCCCGCGCGCCGCGCCGCTCCTCGCCCCGCGACTCCAGCTCCGACTCCAGCGTCTCGGGGGACACGCTGAGGCGGGACAGGTTCAGTTCGGCCTCCCCGGCCGCCGTCACGGCCGCCCCGGCCTCCTCCATCCCGCCCGCCGCGGGGCGCGCGGCCCCGGAACCCGGAGAGCGCCGCGCGCGACCCCCAGGCCCGGAGCTCCGCGGCCCCGGAACCTGAAACAAGAGCTTCCTGGGAAGAGGCGGGCACGGACCTTAATCCCGCGCGTCCCCGCCTAGTCACGCGACCTGGGCGCCGGGGGCGCGCCGCTCTGGGGCCGGGCCGTGTCTCACGTGGCACGTGGCGTGCGGGGGGGGGGGGCGGAGGCAGGGGCCTGCGGGCTGCCACGTTGCTTTGTCCGCGGGGGCGGGTTCGGTCAGCCGCCCAGTGCGGGGGGCCCTCAGACACAGGGCTAGGCAGACAGGGTGCGGGGTGGAGGAGGAAGGAAGAGGGTATCATCTCCTGGAGGGGCCAGTCCCCCTGGGTAAAGAGAAAGAGGTTAAAGTCTTTGGTAACTTACAATGTTGGGAGCTCTGCTAGGTTAAATGATAAAGACTGAGTATCTAGGTGTTTTGAAATACTGTAACAGGATGCGGAAATATTAATCAAGCTGAATTCCTTATTATAGGGAATCTAGAGGATACATTGGAATCTGTTGATGGAGAGGTTCTGTATTTTGTTTGAAATAGCTCTCTAACATGTGGATGTATTGCTAATCTGAGGGAAGTTAATGATTCACGTGTCACCTAACAATGTTGCTGAGGGCTAAGAATGCAAACTGGAAAGGCATCGCATGGCGCTGGTGTAATAGAAGGCATAAGGCATGGATATGCATTTTGGAGGAAAATGAAAGTGGGTTCTAACAGCAGTGTGGAGCCACCTAGGAAATCCTAGTTTCCTTAAACCAAGGACACTTAATAGTAAATGATTTGCATTTTTTTTTTCTCTAACCAGAAGATAAACACAGCTTATATCAACCTACTCAGGGAGACAGATAGCTTAGAGGAAATTACCCAAAGTATTGTTGTGGCTCCAGGGCGCCAGAGCGGAGACCACAAATGACCTCAATGTTACTGTTAAGAGATTAACAAGAGGTCCAGTCCACAAAATTTGTGCACAAAGGCAGGGGTGGGGGGAGAGGAGGTCCTCTCCGCCCAGCCTGCATCCCTCTGAGGATCTCTAACTGATGACTTAGGCCCAGTTGGGCATCCTTGGCGCTGCTGTGGATGCAGGCGAGGCGGCCGCCACCACTCCTGTGCTCCCGGGAGGCGTGAGCCTGGCTGGTGGCCAACCAGCACTCCCACTGTGGGAGTGCACTGATCACCAGGGAGCAGATCCTGCACTGAGCATCTGCTCCCTGGTGATCAGTGCGCATCATAGCAAACCATCCTTTCACGGTTCGGCCAATTTGCATATTGGCTTTTTATTATATAGGATTGTTGATTGTTAACTATACTGTACCCACCTATGTAAAAGAAGCGTGTATCTATCATTGTACTTCTTATCCAATCCCAGAGGTTCCCCTCCACCCTTTGCTCTCTCCAGCTTCCCTCATCTCTCACAAATGGATTTCATGTAACCCACTTACGTCTCCTCCTTTGATTGTAATTTATAAAATAAGGTGAAGGCTGTCATTCTCTGGAACATTACCTCAATACCTTGAAACCCTGCTTCCTAGCAATTGACAGTTTGGCTCAAACAAATTCACAAAAATTCTGTACAGGTTTGAATGTTTATGACATTAATAGTTAAGATTATAACTCAGTGAAATTAAAGGGGAAAGTTGGAAATAGCCTCAAAAATAGAAAATGAAGCTACCTGATAGAAAATTTTGAAGAAATGTTTAAATGAATGAGAATCTCTTTATTGCTCATTATAATTACAACTACCATATGAGTCATAAGCAGCATCCCTAATACTACAGTGGCTTTGAGCCTATCCAGTCAGGCTGGAGAATTCTGAAAATCCTCTGGGAGATGAAAGAGGTTTGGTAGCTTGTGGACCTTCACAATGATGGGGTCTGTCTTGTGGTTTGCAGAAGGAAATACAGTACCAGAAAGGAAGTGGGGCCATTGGAGAGTGTGAAGGGAAAAGGAGGCAATGTAATGCATTATCTTGGGAAAGGGTTGGATTTCAAGGATTTGGGATAGTACATGGCATATTTGTCCACTTACCCAAACTGTGACTGGACAATCAGTGGGTCCATGCTGCCTGTCACTACTTGAGTCAATTAAGCAGAGACAGAGTTGAATCACATATGAGTGTTTATTCCAATACTGCCAGCAGTATGGGAGAGCAGCAGGTCATCCACAAAAATCTGCTCTGCACCCCACCATAAGCCAGCTGCTTCTACTGGGTAGAAGGACAAAGATTACATTGGGAAGTGGGCAAAGGGTATGCCAAATGAGCAGTTTACAGGTAATATGGGCTGGAGTTTTGCAAATGCCTGTGGGCATGCAAAGGCTGGGGATCTTCAAAGGGCTAGAGATTCTGGTTTCTGCAACAAGGTTGTTAATCTTTCAGCTCCCTAATGGGGAGAATGGGCTGCATTTCCAGGTGATTTCCCAAGCCAGGTTAGAATGTACCTTCTTTAACAAAACAATCACAGTTAACAGAGCACCATTAATATTTGTTACAATTATAGCTGGCCCCCAATATTCTATTCCTGCCCCTATCAAAACTACACCATTCAGCAACTCATGGTTCAAACTGATTGTATTATAGGATACTGTAACATTCTCCTGACTAGAATGTTATTGAATAAAGAAAGGAGATCAAATGAAGGGCTCTTTTCCCTTCAGTCACCTTGTGTAGGTTGCCTTGCAAATACTTTTTTTTTTTTTTTTTGCCAAAAAGGTATAGCCATTAGAAATATCAAGTTTCATGGAACATCTTGGTGAGCTTTTGGTGCAACAGTTTGGCAATAACACTAACACCGAGCAGTCCCTAGGACTGCCACACAGGAGTCCCTTTGAAGAGATGCTTGACTCCACCTCACTTGCTTCTCACCTGGCCGGTCAGAGGGACCAGCTGTGATACAGGTAAGCTCTTTCAATAAAGAGTCCAATTATTTGGGAGAAATTGTTGGCCATGAGTGTGAACTGGAAAGCCAAGTGACTGATAATGTGACTGAAGTGTTTAGATATCCACCCCAACTGTATCTGATCCCTTTACAATAGTGTGTCTACATAGAGCTAGTTCATTGACTTCTCATCATTTTCCTGTAAAATGAGATGTGAAGGGCATAAGCCCAGGAGGTAATAGCAAGATGCATTGCTGGAATTTTCTGTTTTGGCATAGTGTATACATTTATTTTTTCTGTTTATTTTTGTATGTGTGTTTTTTCCTGTTAAATAATAAAACTTTGTCAGAATATTGCACCAGATTCTATTTAATTTAATTAATGCAGTAAACACTTACTGGATACCTATGACATGTTGAATACCATGATGGACATATGAAAGACAAACAGGACTTTAGACTTGCCCTTTGGGACATTACAGTCTAGTATGGATAATAAGATTTTGCATACAGAAACTATAAAGCTAAGTAGCCCAGGTCATAAAAATATTTTTAAAGATGGAGAAATGCTTATAAAATAGTGTCATGAGGAAAATTAACCTGGACACTAAACAGTTTATACAAATTGAGTCCTAAAAAGATTGAAAGAGAATATTACAAAATGACAAAAGTTCTCTGGGGACAGACTTAAAAGTGATTATAATATTCTTCTTCATTCTTTTCTATTTTTTCAAGTTTATAAAATAATGAATTTGCGTTATTATGCATTCCCTTTGGAATAGCAACTATATCTCTACAACAATACCTTAAGGATCACATTGGATATGTGTACAAAGATGTAAATACAAGATTATTTTTGAAACTCACTTTATAATATCTAGAAATAAAATACCTTCTAAAGGCCCACCCAAGAAAATTAGATAGGTCCATTATGGAACATATGAATGATATAAGTCTAATTTATTGACATAGAAAACATCTACAACCTATTGCTCAGTATTTGTAGTATGGTCTCATTTTTCTGGAGGGAGGGAGAAAAAAATGTTTATGTAAGTGTAGACATAGTAGAAACTCTGGAAGTGCATGCCTCAGAGCATGGGGCACCACAGATGGGTTTGATGGGTATAGTCTTCCCTGGAAGTAGAAAATAAAAGGAGTACATGGTATATAGTATATCTATGAACAATAATAAAACCCATTAAAATCAGTCTACTTATTACCATCTAAGCAATTCTAAATGACAACAACAACAACAAAGATGGCATATTAGTCTCAGCTGCCTGAATTGTCCATGGATCCCCTTTCTTATGAATGTACAGATGTAATAAATGTGATTATTCCCTCCTGTTAATCTGTGTCATATCAATTTGATTACTAGAAAAACCAGAATAATTTAGAGTAGAAGGAGAATTATTTGTCCTTCCCCACACCTATTTTTACCCATTTGGGAAGAATCACTTCATAACTTCCCAGACACATCTATGTATCTTCTAGTCATACCTCCTCCACTGTTGACTTTTCCCCAGCAATGCCCGGAAAGGGCCAGTGACAGTTGGTTTGTGAAGTTATCACTGACCTCTCAAATATCATCTCAGGGAAGACTCATCCAAATGAATTTAAATGTGACTCCCCTAGAGAAATAGTTTTGTATATTAGATAAATAGAATTTCCGGTTCAAAGACTTCTGCATAAGATCAGCCTGAGTGAACTTGACTCAGTGGACATCCCGTAAGCAATACTGAGATGCTGGAAGTCTCTGCTAAGGGACTTAGCACCTTTGCTAAGGATGTATCTGGTGGGTGTGGAGACTGCAGGAGGAGTCTGGGGGCCTTTCTGGAATCTGGAGGGTGGGATGGGCTATGCTGACCCACACTCTTTCTTTGCTGAGGCAAATTTTCTACCTTTCTTTTTGTTCCTTACAGAATGTCTTTCTTTTTGTTGACTGTCAACATACTTCTACTTGTTAATGATGCAGATGAGTTGCTTTTCAAAAACGACTTGGTGGATATTTCTAAGACAGCTTTGCAGATAGTGAAGAAAATAGTGATTTGGAGATTTTTATTTATTTATTTTAAAAAATATATTTTACTGATTTTTTATAGAGAGGAAGGGAGAGGGACAGAGTTAGAAACATCGATGAGAGAGAGACATCCATCAGCCGCCTACAACCAGGATACATGCCCTTGACCGGAATCGAACTTGGGACCCTTTGGTCCACAGGCCAATGCTCTATTCACTGAGCCACACCGGTTTTGGTGAGATTTTTATTTTTAAAGCAAGTGATTAAATCTCTCTGAACCTCAGTCTTTTCATTTGTTTTATGGAGATAACAATGTTATATCTGTTTCATAGGAAATAGTGAAGAACAGATGGGAAAATAGACACAAATTATAAAGCGTTGTTGTTTACTCTAATTTAATTTTTTAATGAGAAAAGCCCCCCAACTCCCCCAATTTGGTTTGTCCATTTGAGGCCCTATCTGGATAACTACACTTATTCACTCACACCTATGATTTGAACTCCCACAAATAAAAAAATATCTATATCCTCCCCTCCCCGCCCCCGCCAATCCCTGCACTTTAGGTGACTCTGACATGTGCTGATTTATAGTATAGTATCATAGGATATTTGAAATGAGATCTGTCCTGAAACATCTGAAGGGGCCGTTAACACAGGATGTTTTTTTATAACTCTATTCAATTCTTCAAAAATGTTGGGATGCACAGTATTATACATATTAAAATTCAGCTAGCTCCAAGTATATATGCAACAATTATTTTTAAAAAGCCTGTATCCAAACCTGCAATATAACTACTCTGAAAAGTAATAAAACACATTTAGAGTTTTCAGGTACATACTATCATTCAAGAACCTATAGTAGTCCTGTTGGTCCCTTAAAGCTAATAGCAGCTTGAAGACAACAGGTCTCAGGCTCCAGAGATTTATATACTCAGGAGTTAGTGCAAGACCTTGTCCATACAGATTATTGTGACTAGGTACTGTGTGTGTGTGTGTGTGTATGTGTGTGTGTGTGTGTGTGTGTGTAGAGGGGAACAGTAGGTCAAAGTAAGATGATAATGCACTCATGGTCAGCCCAAACAAATAAATTAAAGGAATGGGTGTGTATATAGGTGAGAAAGAGAAAGGTATGTTAGTTCTACTAATATCTTACATTTTATAACACCTTTTGACAGCTTACTACTATGTGCTAGGTACTATAGCAGGTGCTTCAAAAATAATGTCTTTCAACTGTTTTTAAAGTGTTTTCCCATATTACTAGTTTTTTGCTGTGTTTTTACCTCAGCTTGTTAGGCTTTGGGAAGCTAAAGACACATGGTCTAGAAATAATACTGTCTAGTCAGCGTGGCTTAGTGGTTGAGCATCGACCTATAAGCCAGGAAGTCATGATTTGATTCCCAGTCAGAGCACATGCCTGGTTAATGGGCTTGATCCCCAGTGTGGGGCATACAGAAGGCAGCTGATCAATGATTCTCTCTCTTCATTGATATGTCTACCCCTCCCTACATCTCCCTTCCTCTCTGAAATCAGTAAAAATATATTTAAAAGGAAAGAAATAATACAGATTGAAACAAACAGGTTCAAGTAGGACCATCTATAGACACATCAGAAGTTAGCTTTTATGTTACCGATTATATCACTAGTAGTTCATGTTGCATGATTTGCTGGCTAGAATCTTTGGATTCCTGAATCTGAGATTTTTTCCTGAGAAGCTTGAATTAAGGACCCTTCATGTGTAAGCTACATATTTTCATGAGAGAGATTGGGAAAAGGGGTAGCTTACTAAGGTATCCATTCATTTGGTTCACTCCTCTGCCCATCTGAAAAAATGACTAAGCCATATCTCTAGGATCCCAAAGTATTTCATAACAACTTGGGGCAGGTGTTCTCATCCTAATTATATATAAGGAACCTATAACTCAAAGAGATTAAGTGACTTGCACAATATGAAGTGACTTAGGCATTGGGGAGACTTAGAATTAGCACTTGAATTTACACATCTTCAGACTAAGATTTATTGATAACTATAATCCATTACTTCTTGATTATAACCACACTAGAGGCCTGGTGCATGAAATTTGTGCAAAGGGCCTTGGAAAGCTAAAGACAAATTGTCTATAAATAATACAGCCTGCACCCTCTCCAACCTGGGACCCCTTGCAGAAGAGGACAGTTAGGGGTGACCAGGCCAGCAAAAGAGGGCAGTTGAGGGGGACCAGGTCTGCAGGGGAGAACAGTTGGGGGGAACCAGACATGCAGGGGAGGCAGTTGGTGGGGGAAAGACCAGGCCTGCAGGGGAGGGCAATTGGGGGGGCCCAGGCCTACAGAGGGGGGCAGTTAGGGTGACCAGGCTGGCGGGGGAGGGTATCTGGGGGGGGACCCAGGGATGTCTGACTACCCATTTAGGCCTGATCCCACCGGACCGCTGTTTCCCAACCACTCGCCTGCCTGCCTGCCTGATTGCCCCTAACCGCTTCTGCCTGCCAGCCTGATCACCCCCTAACCACTCCCCTGCCAGCCTGATTGACACCTAACTGCTCCTCTGCTGGCCTGATTGCCCCTAACTGCCCTCCCCTGCTGGCCTGGTCACTCCTAACTGTCCTCCCTGGCAGACCTGGTCACCCTTAACTGCCCTCTCCTCTAGGCCTGGTCCCCTACCCTCCAACTGTCCTCCCCTGCAGGCCTGCTCACTTCCAACTGCCTTTCCCTGCAGGCTTGGTCATACCCAACTGTCCTCCCCCACCAGCCTGGTCACCCTCAACTGCTCTCCCCTGCAGGCCTGGGTTCTTCCCAGCTGCCCTCCCTTGCCAGCCCAGTCACCCTAACTGTCCTCCCCTGCAGGACTGGGCCTCCCCAATTTCCCTCTCCTGCAGGCCTGCCCCTCCCCCAAACTTCCTCCCCTGCAGCCCTGGTCCCCCTCCTCCTCCCCCCACCCTCTGTGACTGTTCTCCCCTTCAGGCCTGGTCCCTCCCAACTGCCATCCTTGCTGGCCTGATTGCCCACAACTTCTTTCCCCTGCTGGCCATATTGTGGTGGCCATCTTGTGTCCACATGGGGGTGACCATCTTTGACCACATGGGGTGGCCATCTTATGGGTTGGAGTGATGGTCGATTTGCATATTTCCTCTTTATTATATAGGATTAGACAAATAACAGCAATTTGAGCAAGACTCAAACTGAAACATAGGCTCTCCTTCATCTTGAGCCTTGTACTCCTTTTATTTTTAAGCATACAAACATACAAAGATATATAGGAATAACCATAACACAAATTGAAGCAAAATGTCCAGCAATAGGGATACGTTAAATGCATTCTATTTACTTCATAATTTCTCTTCTGTGTTTGCCAAGATACATATTTTTTTCAACTATGGTTGACATTCTGCATTAGCTTCAGATGCACAGCAAAGTGGCCAGAAATCATGCACTCTACAAAGTGGTCCCCTGATGTCCCATGCACCCATCTGGCTCCATACTCAGTTATCATGACATTATTGACCATATTCCTCAAGCTGCAATCCACATCTCTGTAACTACCAATTTGTACTGATAATTCCTTCACCTTTTTCATTGAGTCCCCTAATCCCTGCCCCTCTAACAATTGCCAGCCTGTTCTCTGTTTCTATTCTGTTTGTGTTCTTTAGATTCCACATATAAGTGAAATCATATACCATTGAATTCTTGCATCTCCATTTTGCCCACTGCAGATCTTGGGCCTTCTTACCTCCATAACAATGTGATTTCTTTATATAGGTTTTGTTTGTTCTATTTCTCTGGAGAATCCTAATATATTAGGTAACACTTATTAAGTGTTTTCAATGAGCTAGGTTTGTTCCTGAATTAATTCATCTAATCTTTTTTCTAACACTGAGGTAGGAACTAAGGAAAGAACATTCTGAACCTAACATAATGTTGGGACAGACAAAACACACACATAGCAAATCTCACCTTCCATGCCCATCTTTGGTCTCATTCTTTCAGTCTTCCAATTATTTTGTAAATGCCAAATTTTGTACTAAATTTCTATCTGCTTGAAACAGCTACAGTGATTTCCTTCACCTGATATTATTAAGTCCTACCTGATACAGTAGGCACTGGTCTTGTTTTATTATTTTTTAATTTTAAAATTTTTAAATTAAATTAGAGAGAGAAACATCAATGTGACAGAGAAATATTCATTGATTGCCTCTTATAGTCACCCTGACCAGGAATCAAACCTGCAACCAGGGTATGTGCCTTGACCTGGAATCAAATCTGCAACCTATGGTGTAGGAAATGATGCTCCAGCTAACTGAACCACGCCGGCCTGGGCAGTATTCACTGGTCTTTATGCTTTCAGTGATGTTACCCTCTCCTACCATTTCTCCTTTGTGGAGGGCACAGAAAATCTTAAATTTTCTTGGGAAAGAGAGGACATCCCAGAGGATTATGAGGTAAAAGTTATAAAGAATATTTCTACTTCTTTGGATACTATGATTTTCTTTTAAGTTTTCTCTGAGTTGCTTTACCAATTTCACAATAACAGAGCAACTAGAAAACCAAAACTCTTTGTATGTGGGAAAATTCTCCATGGATCAGGCTGAAATTTCTGAGGGAACTCTATTACTTTTACTAAGAAATGTGGGTTTCATGGATGAAGCTATCTGCAAGTGCTCAGCTATCACATCATATGGAAGAATGGAAAGTGCAATTAAGCCAGTAGTAGAAAATGAGGAAATCTATTGGATGAACTTGGTTTCAAGCTCTATTGATAGGGATAAATTGTAAGTTTTCTCTTCCATTAACCTCACTTTTTCTCTTCTATTCAAATTATTATAGGTTCTTCTCATTCCTATAATGAGGGTCAGGTTTTAAACTCTTCAGTTCATCTTAGCTAAAAATATGGCTCTGAATCAATGTTGCTGTATCTGTGCTTATCATTCTAGTAAGCAAACAAAACATAGGAAAAGAAAAACACTGGTCTTATCCCAAACTCACCAAACAAATTTTAACACTGAAATACCAACATGTTAAATAACGGTACTCCTATGTGAGTACTCAGATCAGATGTATGCTTCAGTAAGAAGAGCCCTGCATTGGGAATCAGGAGACCCAAGTTTTAATCCTGGATAACTCCTTTAGTTTTTCTAGGCTTCATTTCTTCACTATTAAAATGTAGGAATAGAACAGATCAGTGATCTCCATAATGTCTCAGGGATCCTCACCATTCTAGGAATTACTTGGAGATCTTACAGGGTTGTGGAGAGAGGCATATGGCAGAATTCTTCCAGGGTAGAAGTTGAAAGAGTGGGAAGATGATGGTGAGAATTATTTGTTATCTTCTGTATTTCTCAGCAGAGCATATGAGGTCAGTGGAAAGTTCTAAATGAATTCCCCAAAAGGAGAAGATTCCAAAAATAAATCCGTACAGCAGTAGTACCTGAGACCCAGAAGGCAGGAGCATACATGTCTCCTGATTTTCTCTCACTGTGCCTGGATCAAAATTTTAACTACAGTGAACCTCAAGATATGTTGCCTACATAGAAGTTAATGTAAAAACTCAGGGCAAGATTTTTGCTAGCCCAATCATCCTGGGGCTGAAATAATAAAGGAACTAATTGTTTTATTATTTTTTTTCAACCAGACTCTGAAATGCCCCAGGTGTATTTGGTAGGATTGATGATGAGGACATGGCCATGAGCATCTCCAAGGGCTGGTACCTATTGCCCAATGTGACCTGGTTGGACTGGGCAGAGAGGGACTTGAGCAACCACAGTACCATGGAAGTCCTGGAGGAGCAGATGAATGGCCTCTACAGGGTGTTCTCCATCCTGAAATACCCTGTCAAATTGAATGAGAAATACCTCTGCCCACATAACAGAGTCAGATGTGAACAACCAGTCCTTCAGAATCATCTGCAAGTCCCTGAATAAGTGAGTGAAAGCAGGTTATATTTCATCATGGAGAAGTTATCAGTCATTAATATTTACTGAATGTATCAGGTACTTCTGGGCTCTCTGGAGATTTAAAGAAACATCATGAACATAAGCTTGTAGCTTGGAGCAAGAGAAGGTGGTTAAGTGGAGACTCTTCGGGTCTGAAAAGAGACCACACTTCAGGGACTGACAACATTTATCCTGATGGATGTGGCAGTTACTATTGATGAGACGTCTGTTCCCCTGCTAAGAACATCAACTTTATGATGTGACAGGCCATTTATCAGCCTCTCACCACATGCCTGGCATGTTATATATTTCATTTTAAGTCCTTGCCTCCACCTTGCAAGATAATTGTTATTGTTGTCCCCCTCCTTTATGAAGAATTCAAGAAGTTAAATAGACTAAGGGCATAGCTAATAAGCACAAGAGTTAGGATTCGAACCCATTCTTTCTGAATCCAAACTTCATGCACTGTTTTCTTATGCCACAGCAAATATACCTAAAACCACAGATTGCATAAATGGATCTAAGTCTGGAGAAGGGGAACCCCTGTGTGATAAGTAATGAGACCAGAAATGAAGTTGCTGCCTCATTCGTGAATCATGGGCAGTCTTAATGTTGCTATCTAGCTACATTCTGGAGACCTTCCAGCTCCTTGATAGAGTCTTAGAGAAAATTTGATGGATAATTTTGTGTGTGTCAGTTTGTTATTTTCAAACTGTTTCCCGTCCTGCAAGGAAGGATTTAAGGACTTGAAAAAGTATGTAAGAAAAGGATCATGTATTTATTGTATATATATTGTATATATATATGGTATGAAGGACCTACGTACCTTCACATACCACATTTAACCCCAAAGTGATCTCTGAGGCCCATTTAGCAGTGAAGGAAATGGGGAGAGAAGGTAAAGTTCTAAAGACCACAGAGCTGAAAATATTAGATCCTAGGATTGAACGCAAACCTAAATGTTAACTAAGGCCTGTGTACTTTCCACAATGAATAGTTGACTCAAGAGCAATAAGTTCCTTGGTATAGCATCCAGAGCCTCAGGCAGTGTCATTGAGGTATGCTGCCACAGGTGACCCCATCTGTCTCTCCTTTCATGAGGAAGGTGATGGTGGTGAATAAACTTGCACCATAGCCAGTTCCTTCTACTTTCCTGTGCCCCTGACTTAGATTCTTACCAAGGGCTCCTTGGAAAGTTAGATCTGGCAGGGACTTTACCCATCATCTTCTACTAACCACAGCATGTAGGAGTGAGGAAACAAATCCAGAAAGGTGAGATGATGGTCCAAGGTTGTACAGACTCTACCTGAGAAGTTTGAAGGAAGTCTGACTTCATGCAAAGGCTGATTGGTCACCTTTCAAGTTTGGTAAATATGGGCAGGGCAGTTAATCAGGCATTCAAGACCCTTTTGCAATACTGGATCTGCCAGTAACTTGCTGTGAATATTTTACAACTGTTAAAATTATTCACTAAAATTTTTAATGACATAGGGAAAGGCTCACAACATAATGTTAAATTAAAAAAGCAAGGTGTAAGCTTGTATGTGTCATATGAGCCCAAGTTGTTTAGCTGTACACATATTAAAAAGATAGGATGTGTAATAATAACGGTTATTAAAAACAATCACTAGTTATATCTGCATAATTGGATTAATTTTTTTCTTCTTTTTATTTGTCTTATGCAACATCCTATAATGAATATGCATTATATTTATAATCCAAGAGGGCTATACTTTAAAAATCTGTTTAAACACCTTTACAAAATATAATTCACATGCCATAAAATTCATCCATTTGGAGTGTGCAATTCAATTGTTTTAATATATTCACAGAGTTGTGCAATCATTATCACTCTCTAATTTTAGAACATATTTATTACCCCAAAAAGAAATCCCATATTCATTAGCAGTCACTCCATTCCTCCTACTACGCCTTTCGACCTAGGCAAACACTTACCTCTTTCTGGACAATAGATTTGCCTATTTGGATCTTTTATAGAAATGGAACAAAACAATATGTGGTAATTGGCTTCTTTCACTCAGAATTATATTTTCAAGGTTCATGTTATAGCATATATCAACACTTCATTTATTTTTATTGCTAAATAATACATACCACATTTTATCCATTCATCAGTTGCTGGAAATTTGGATTATTTTCACTTTTTGGCTAGACTGAATAATGCTCTGAATGTTGGTGTATAAATTTTTGTGTGGACATGTTTTCAGTTTTCTTAGATTTATAGTTAGGAGGAGAATTGCTTGGTCATACGCTAATTCTAATTTTTTAACCTTTTGTGGAACTAACAGACTATTTTTCCAATGTGTCTGTACTATTTTACATTCCCACCAAGAGTGTGTGTGTTTCATTTCTCAATATTATTGTCAGCATTCATTATTATCTGCCTTTTTAAAATTTAATCATCCTAGTGGATGTGAATGGTATCTCATTGTGGTTTTGATTTGCATTTTCCTAATGGCTAGTAGTGTTGAGCCTCTTTCTATGTGCTTATTAGTGATTTGTATACCTTCTTTGGAGAAATATTCATTTAAATCACTTTCCCATTTAAAAAATGGGCTATTTTTTTCTTTACTGAGTTGTAAGACTTTATATATTTTGGATTCCAGTCCCTTATTTAATATATGATGTACAAATACTCTCTCTCCTTCTGTGGGTTATATTTTTACTTCTTGATGATATTCTTTGAAGCAGAAAAGTTTTTTATTTGCCTAATCCAAGATCACAAATATTTACTCTTACATTTTCTTCTAAGAGTTTTATGATTTTAGTTCCTACTTGAGGTCTATGATCCATTTTAAGTGAATCTTTGATGTGAGATAGGGGTCCAGTGTCATTCTTTTGTGTACAGATATTCAGTCTTCTTAGGATCACTTATTGAAAAGAATATTCTTTCCCCATCGAAATCTCTTGACATCCTTCTAAAAAAAAAAAAAAACCTGACTATAAATGTAGGGTTTATTTCTGGACTCTCAATTACATTCCTTTGAACTATTTAACCTTATGCCAGTACTACACTGTCTTGATTAGTAAGTTTTGATACAGGGAAGTGTGGATCCTCCAGCTTTATTCTTTTATTTCAGGATTGTTTTGGCTATTTTTGTTTGATATTTCCATGTAAACTTTAGGATCAGCTTATCAATTTCTTCAAAAAGGCACCTGGGATTTTGATATAGAATTTGTCCAAATTTATAGATCGATTTTGAGAGTACTACCAGGTTAACAATATAGTCTTCCAATCTAGGGATGTGTTTCCATTTATTTAGGGCTTTTTTAATTTCTTTCACTGATATTTCATAGGTCTCAATGTATAATTCTTCTAACTTATTTTGTTAAATTTATTCCTTTTTTTAATTTTAATAAATCTTTATTGTTCAGATTATTACAATTGTTCCTCTTTTTCCCCCCATATCTCCCCTCCACCTGGTTCCCACCCCATCCTCTGCCCTTACCTCCCTCCCATCGTTCTCATCCATCGGTGTGTGATTTTGATCCAGTCTCTCCCTGCACTCCTCTTCACCTCTCTATGCTCCTAATTCTATTATATTCACCAGTTTATTCGGTTCATTAGATTTTCAATTCACTTGATTTTTAGATTCACTTATTGATAGATATGTATTTGTTGTTAATAATTTTTCATTTCATATAATACTGTTTTGGTGCTGATGAACTTTCGTTTTTTCTTATCTGTGAAGCTCTTTATCTGCCCATCAATTCTGAATGATAGCTTTGCTGGGTAATCTTGGTTGTAGGCTCTTGCTATTCATCATGTTGAATATTTCTTGCCACTCCCATCTGGCCTGAATAGTTTCTGTTGAGAAATCAACTGACAGTCAAATGGGTGCTCCCCTGTAGGTAATTAACTGTTTTTCTCTTGCTGCTTTTAATATTCTCTCTTTGTCTTTTGCTCTTGGCATTTTAATTATGATGTGTCTTGGTGTGGTCCTCTTTGGATTCCTTTTGTTTGGGGTTCTGTGAGCTTCCTAGACTTGTAAGTCTATTTCTTTCACCAGGTATGGGAAGTTTTCAGTCATTATTTCTTTAAATAGGTTTTCAGTATCTTGCTCTCTCTCTTCTTCTGGCATCCACATAATTCTGATGTTGGTACGCTTGAAGTTGTCCCAGAGGCTCCTTACACTATATTCACTTTTTTTTAAATTCTTTTTTCTTTTTGCTTTTCCAGTGGAGTGTTTTTTGCTTCTTTGTATTTCAAATCTTTGACCTGATTCTTGCGATTTTCTAGTCTGCTATTAGGTTTCTGTATAATATTTTTTATTTCAGTCAGTGTATGTTTAATTTCTAGTTGGTTCTTTTTCATCTCCTCTTGGTTCTTGCTAAATTTATCCATTTTTTTTCTAGGAAATTCTTAAAAAACCTTATAACCATGATTTTGAACTCTATATCCAGTAGTTTGTTTTCCTCCATTTCTTTAGTTTTTGATCTGTTCTTTAGTCTCTGCATATTTCGCTGCTTCCCTGAGTTGGTAGAGTAGCTTTGTGTGCTAGCTGTCCTATGTGGCCCAGTAGCTAGCTCCACCTCCCCAGTTACCTGAGATGGACACTCTTGGTGCACCCTTTTGTGAACTGTGTGTAGTTAATTCTTGATTGTTGTTGGTATCATTGGGAGGGATTGACCTCTAAGCCAATTGGTTGTGAGGATCAGCTGTATCTG
This sequence comes from Lasiurus cinereus, assembly GCA_011751065.1. Taxonomy (NCBI): domain Eukaryota; kingdom Metazoa; phylum Chordata; class Mammalia; order Chiroptera; family Vespertilionidae; genus Lasiurus; species Lasiurus cinereus. Next base: position 832,122 of record JAAGEH010000286.1, on the reverse strand, counting down.
CTCATGCATGCTTGCCTCCAGACTTCTGCCTTTTGCTCGTGCGCACAAGCTTCCGGAACTCTACCTTTTGGTTCCCCTGAGTTTTCATGTGCTCTAGGGACCCATATGAGCCTGGGTCCCCAGGGTCTCGCCCGAAACTGGGGTTCAGTGCAGTTGGTCCTGGATTTCAGTGCTATTGTGAGGTTCTGTTTTCCTTCCGCTAGAGGAAGCCAGGCACAATCAGCAGTCAGCACTCTGTGTGTGCACTTTCACACACACTTTCTCATGCACTTTCGTGAGCCCCCAGACTTCTGTCTTTCATGGCTCCCCTAAGTTTCCATGTATTCCTTCCTTTTTACAATAGTCCAGACTCCCCCTATGAGTCTCACCTGGAGCTGGGGTTCAGTGCAGTTGGGATTTTCCTTCTCCCTCTCGCTAGAGGAAGCCAGCCAAGCACTCTGGCGCCCACTCTCTCCATGCAGGCGTCTCTGTACCTCAGCTTTTTACAGGTCCTCTGAGTCTTCGTGAGTCCCTCTCTTTACTTCTAGTTGTAGAATTTCCACTCAGCCAGCTTTCCTGTGGTTCTGGATGATGTCCAGTCTGTCTTTTAGTTGTAGTTTGGAAATTGTTGTGCGAGGCAGCAGCTTAGGTGTTCACATGTGCCACCATCTTGGTTTTTCCAAATTTATTCCTAAGTATTTTATTCTTTTTATGCTTTGTAGATAAAATTGTTTTCTTGATTTTATTTTTGAAATGTTTTTAGCTAGTATGAAGAAATACAATTGATTTTTGTACACTGATTTTGTATCTTGCAAAGTGTAGAATTTGTTAATTGTTATAGTGTTTTGTAGATTTTTTAGTATTTTCCATATCAAGATCATGTTATCTATGAAAAACAGTTTTACTTCTTCCTTTCCAAGCTTGATTACATATATTTCATTTTCATGATTAACTGCCCTGAGTAGAAATTCTGGATCAATGCTAAGAAAAGATGTGAGGTTAAACATTCTTGTTTTGTTCCTGATCTTAAGGACAAAACATTCAGTCTTTCATTGGTAAATATGAGGTTAGCTGTGAGTTTATTGTAGACTAGAGGCCTGGTACACAAAATTTGTGCATGGGAGCAGGGTGTGTGTGTCCCTCAGCCCAGCCTGCACCCTCTCCAATCTGGGATCTTTCTCACAATCCAGGACTGCTGGCTCCCAACTGCTCACCTGCCTGCCTTCCTGATTGCCCCTAACCACTTCTGCCTGCCAGCCTGATCCTCCCCTAACCACTCCTCTGACAGCCTGATTGATGCCTAACTGCTCCCCTGCCAGCCTGTTTGCCTCTAACTTCCCTCTCCTGCAGGCCTGGTCACCCCTAACTGCCCTCCCCTGCAGGCCTGGTCCCCTCCAACTCTCTCCCCTGCAGGCCTGGGTCACCCCCAAACTGCCCTTCCCTGCAGGCCCAGTCACCCCCAACTTTCCTCCTCTGCCAGCCTGGCCACCCCTAACTGCCCTTTCCTGCAGGCTTGATCACTCCCAACTACCCTCCCTTTAAGGCCTGGTCTCTCCAACTGCCCTCTTCTGCTGGCCTGGTCCCTCCCAACTGCCCTCTTTTGCTGGCCTGGTCCCTCCCAACTGTCCCCCCATACTGGCCATCTTGTGTCCATATAGGGGCAGCCATCCTGTGTGTTGGAATGATGATCAATCTGCATATTACTCTTTTATTAGATAGGATAGAGGCTGGTGCATGGGTGGGGCCAGCTGGTTTGCCCTGAAGGGTGTCTCAGATCAGGGTGGGGGTTCCCTTGGGACGTGTGGGGGCAACCTGGGTGATGGGCCTGTGGTGGTTTGCAGGCCAACTACCCAAGCAGAGGCCCAGTTATCTGGGATTTATTTATCTTCTATAGGTGAAACTTTGTAGCCTTGAGTGGAGGCCAGGGCAGGACAGGGTATGTGGAAAGCTTGGCGTCCTCCCCTCCATCGCTGGAGGCAACTCAAGCCTCCTGCTCTCTCCAGCTCCATGGCTGCTGTCATTTTGTTGGGATTTATTTATCTTCTATAATTGAAACTTTATATCCTTGAGTGGAGGCCTAGGCCGGCCAGAGTGTGTGGAAAGCTTAGCTGCCTCCATTACTGGGGAAACACAAGCCTCCTGCTTGCTCTGTGGCCGCAGCCATCTTGGTTGGGTTAATTTGCATACTTGCTCCTAATTGACTGGTGGGCCTGACTTGTGGGTGTAGCAGAGTGATGGCTAATTTGAATATTACTCTTTTATTAGATAGGATGGACTTTAGCAGGTTGAAAATATTGTCTTATATTGCTAGTTTGCTGAGTGTTATTATCATGAATGAATTTAGGGTTTTGCTAAATGCTTTTTCTGAATCTATTGAAATAATCCTTCAGTCTTTGTCATTTATTAATATGGTATATCACATTGATTGATTTTTATATATTGTGTATTCCTGGAATGTATCACACTTGATCATCTATAATAATAAAAGCGTAATATTCTAATTAGACTGGACAGCTGAATGACCTTCTAGGCACCCTTCCAGATGAAGCTGCTGCAGTTGGGGCAAAGGCAGAGGCAGTTAGGGGTGATCAGGCAGGCAGGCGAGTGCTTAGAGGCAATCGGGCAGGCAGGAGAGTGGTTAGGAGTGATTAGGCAGGTAAGCAAGTGTTAGGGTTGATCAGTCAGGCAGACAGAGGCAGTTAGGGGTGATTAGGCAGGCAGGTGAGAAGTTAGGGGCAATCAGGCAGGCATGCAGAGTGGTTAGGGATGATCAGGTGGCAAGCGAGGATTAGGGGTGATCAAGCAGGCAGGTGAGTGGTTAGGGGAAATCAGGTAGGCAGGCAGAGGGGTTAGGGTTGATCAGGCAGACAGGCAAGTAGTTAAGGATGATCAGGCAGGTAAGGGCAATCAGGCAGGCAGGTGAATGGTTAGGGGCGATCATGTAGGCAGGCAGAGGGGTTAGGGGTGATCAGGCAGACAAACGAGTGGTTAGGGGCTATCAGGTAGGCAGACAGAGGCGAGTAGGGGCGATCAGGCAGGCAGGTGAATGATTAGGAGCCAGTAGTCTTGGATTGTGAGAGGGTGCTGGCCAGGCTGAGGCACCCCCTCTTGCCCCCTGGTCATGAGTTTCATGCACCAGGCTCCTAGTGGTATGTAATCCTTTTTATATGTGACTGTAGGTATTTGTTGAGGACTTTTATATGGATATTTATGAGGATTTACTGTAAATAAGTTTATGTAAAAGGTGGTTACACAGAGTATATAGGCACAGATGCAGAAAGGTGAGTAGTGTGGTGCTTGTGGAAATTCTTTTCTGCTTGTTCTAATTTTCTTAGTGAAATGGGAGGCAAGTTATCAGCTGAGTGTAAGGCTGGGATGGTGATGCGGAAGATTTGAGGAGAAAGAATGAAATAGCCACCTAGGAGAGTAGGTGAGAATAATTAAAGAAACATAACAGGGTCCTTGTTGGTGGTTCAGTTGGTTGGAGTGTCATCCTGTACACCAAAATATGCAGGGCACATACCTAGGTTGCAGGTTTGATCAGGGCACATACCTAGGTTGCAGGTTTGATCCTCAGTTGGGGTGCATATGGGAGGCAACCAATCTCTTTCTCTCCTTCTCCCTCTCCCTTTATCTTTCTCTCTCTCTCTCTTTGTTCCTCTTTCTCTAAAATCAACAGACATATCCTCTGGTACAAATTAAAAAATAAAGAAACATAAGAGGCTCCCTGGGCAGTATTAAAGGCACTTTTGAGGTTTATGGTCATTAATTTAAAATGAAACTCCTCATCATGATTGTGTTTTTCTCCAGCCACATTCAGCTGCTCGTGTGTGGACAGAAAATAGGAGAGTTGGGTTAACCAGATGTGAAGGTTTTGCCATGCAAGTATGACAAAGGAAGACAAATGCATGCTAGACAGTGATGAGAATAACCAATCATGGGATCTAAGCTGGGTTAGGAAGGATGAAGGATGCCAAAAGAAGAAAGGACAGTGAAAAGTGGTAGGACTATTTATTTTTTTATCCTGATGGCAACCAAAAATTTTTTGAGTTGGGTGCTAGAGATAGTGAGATGGAGGATAGAAGGTAGTGTTTGGAGAGTTTCAATGCCTAAAATTGAGATAATTTATTTTTACTTCCTGAACACATACATATTGTAAGAGCATGAAGGTTAGGAGAGGCCAGCCAGTTATTTAAAAGATAAATATCTCACTCACATGTGGGATATAATGACCAACATAAACTGATGAACAAAAATGGATCCAGAAACAAGGTAGCACTGAGCAGACCATCCAACCTCGGGGAGAAGCAGTGGAGGAGGGTATTAGAGATCAACCAAAGGACTTGTATGCATGCATATTAGCATGACCAATGGACACAGACACTGGAGCTGTGGGAGTTTGCTCTCAGGGATGGGAGAGGGGGGGAGGGTGTTAAAGAGGAAAAATGAGACATGTAATACTTGAAAAAAAATAAAAATAAAAAATAATGAATTACACTACAGCCTGTTAAAAACTTGTTAATTGAAAAAATAATGAGTGGTTGTGGATAAGATACTCTTCAAATTTTGGTTTAAGATTTCCTTCTATGAATGAAAATTCAAATAATCAAATTATGACTAATGAAATCAGTAATCTCTAACAATAACATAACTGAGTTAGCCTTTTAATATTTGATAAGCATTTGAGTAATACCTTAAATCCAATCAAGGTATCCTGGCTATAATTTTAGAGAAGCAAGATTTTTATCCATATGACTAAAATTAAGAAAGCATAAACCTCATCAGCCATAATGAGCTCTTTCAGAAGATGGTATTGGGGTGGGGATTACATGTCTATAATAATCACTGGGACATGGAGGAGGAAAGCAAGTGTTGGTCATGTGTCTCCAAGACAGAATAGAACATAGGATCTCAACCAGCCAACATTAATCCACTTGGGAATATTTGTTCCTATGGATAATGTGTGCATATCAGGTAAAAAGCCATTAAGGTTTTCCAGGCAGACTCTGGCATACTCCCTGTGCCACCTGCCCGGGTTTATTGTTCTCATCGTTTCCCTGCAGCCAGCCTTACCTGATGCCATTCCAGTCTCATAAGACCCATGAGGGTGTCAGGAGTCTAGTTTAACCTCTTCTCAATACAGGAATGCTCCCTGACTTCTTATCATTTCCTATGCTAGACCACCATTCTTTTAAATAAACTTGTTCTACCCAAGTAAATTTTCTCTCCCAGCTGTAGTTCCAAGATTTTATTAGAAAACTTTTCAGGCCGCTTTTAAGGTTTCTGAAACCCAGATCCACTTACATCAGGCAAATATGTTCTCATAACTTTATTTAGGGCAGAGGGGGGAGAAAGGAAACCAATACGACTGTTATTTTAATTTCTTTATTTATCAAGAATATCCAAAAAAAAAAAAAGAATCAGGAATTACAAAAACAAGTTAAATGCAATATGGAAGCGTACTAAATACAAATACATTTCACAAACACATAGGCAACAGAAACCTGTTTAAATTGCTTCTTGAAATTTGACTATTTAAAAACATAAGTGTAAAGGAAAGACATTCAGACTAGTTCACATGAACTTACTGGCATGTGGAGGAGCCCTGCTTTCCAAAATCACTGATGGAGTAGAGTCATAGCCTGTGAGGTCTCCATGGACACAGGTGGGGAGTACATGAGTAGTACATGTCTATAATAACAGATGCTGTAATTATTATGTTTATAAAACAGTATACACGCAGAGAAAGCCCAAGGAAGCCTGCAAACTAAGCCTTGTGCTTTTAGAGAGCTGAGGAACTGAACCCAATTTAATCCTGTTTATTTGCTCCGTGTAAGACTCCCCAAACTAGGCTACTTAGCAGCTTTCCATGAATGGTCATCAGATCACACGATTCTGTGGTGCAGATAATAGCTTCCCTATTTATCGGAGGAATGCAGATAGATAGCTCTGAGGAATTCAGTGTTTTAAGGTAGGCTAAGTCTTGGATAGCAACCATTGTCCTAAATGTAACAGGTCGGAAGACACTCTGGTTTCTTGCTTTAAACAAACTGGTATTCCAGCTCTCATTCCCATAGTGTTCGAGTGTTGGCAAACTCGATCAAGCAGTGCTGCCGGGTTTTCCAAAGCACTTGGGCAGGGAGGTGCCTTTCAGATTGCCTAAGTGGGGTTCCCAGGGAGCTTTTAAGTGGGATGTAGAAAAATGCTCAGAATTCTAAACAAAGTGGAATGTTCTCCTTTCAAAGGAGAAAAAGGACATTGTTTAGAAGACATTCTATTTTCAGTACAACTTCCTCAGAGTTGCCTGTGCAGTACTATCTACACAATTTCCCTCTTATTGTCAGAAAATGAGATTTTATGTCAAGTTTTAAATCTTTGTTATTCCAAATACTTGTTAAGTATGTTATTGAGTGGGGTTAATAAGGACACAGGCCAAAAAAGACTGAAAAGACTGACTGCCCACCAATAACAATGATAACATTAAATTTCCACTTTTCCTCTCTTGAAATGTGAAACTTCCTTTTGTCCTCATCTCTAAATGGAAAGCAATTTCTGTTTTCAGGAAGATTTAAGGGGAAATGCAAAAGTGAAGACCAAGTGCACTGGTTCTCTTCCCGTTCTTTTCCAGGGCAGGGTTTACCCCAGAGGGCTCTGTGTCACACACAGCACAACCTGTGGGACCATTCACCGAGGTCAAACTTGGTCAGCTTGTTGTTGGCTATCTGAATCTTCTTCTTATAATAGTAAGTTTTTATTGGTCCTAAGAAGAAGGAAAATCCCAGGAACCTGTCTCCTCCAGGCCAATGATCAGAACCACAGACTTTACAACTTATGAAATCGGAAGGTTAATGCATTCCTACCTGCTCACTGAGGAGACTGAAGCCCAGAAATAGGAAGAGCCAGGGCCAGAGTCTCTCTCCTAGTGAGTGGTGGATCAATGAGCATATTGATAAGCGAGGACAGCAAAGCCTTGCTTTGGCTGCACTTGTCTCCATCCTTTGAAATACTGATTTGCATGAACTTACAATAATTGAAAACAAATGAGCTGTTGGATCTTGAAAGCGTGTATGGAGACGCTTCTCTTCCCCTGGCTTCAAGACTGCTGACCCAGTGGAAGCCAGGGGGCGGTCTCCAGGCTACAGCTAGTGTGCGGCAGGGTGGGAAGTCTGGGTTATAGCAGTCCCTGCACCAGAAAGAACCCAAACTTCCCCACCTCTGGAATGGTAGGACTACTGAAAAATAATTACAAAAGCTTAATTTCTAGTCAAGAAAACAAAATATAAAAGAACAACAATAATATAATGATAATAACTGAAAAAATGAAGTCAACTTGCCAAAAAAGCTTTACAGAAAAATAGCACCTTTGGTAAAAAGTATTTTTAAAATTTGTTTGGGTCTCTAACGGGCTGAAAGTCCACAAGTATCTGCATCATTTGGGTGCACCCTCCCATAAACTCCATCAAGTCTGAGGGACACTGGGTAATTAGCCTAATGGCTGTGTATCTAGAGGCAGTGGTTGGGGCCACGAGAAGCAAAGATGCTGGAGTCTTATGCTGACTGGAAAGGGCTGGAAACGCAGGAGCTGCTAAGCTTCTCCACTGAGCTTCCCAAGTCTCTCCTCTAGGGGTAGTCTGCTAAGTTCTCTCTGGCATGCTTGCCTCTCAGCAGCATGCTTATAGCTGTGGTAGACTCAGAAGTGGTTCTGATCTGGGTCCGCTCCTCTCCCAACCCTGATGCAGTTTCCTTACTTGCCCCCAGCCCCAAGCCCCATTTATACAGTTTCTCTTAAATCACTCCTAGAAACGAAGGCTATATGGCCCTTCCCCTCCTAGCCAGCCACCCCCGTTTCCTTTATTGCAAAACAAATAGACGAAATAAAACTTGTTGCTATACAAGCAAATACTGGTGATTTGGCGATTGTAGCAGACACTTGTGTATACTGAATTCAGCGCTGAAGTGGAGGAGAAGGTGACGGGCTCTAGACACCCTTCCCAGGTGCCTCCTCATTAGATCTCTTTGGTGCTCACTCTCTTGGTCTTTTCAGCTGTTTCCTTTGAGAAGCAAGAGAAAAAATAAATGTTATTTAAAAAAAATCAGTGGCATTTATCTCGTCCTCAGTACTTTATCTAGCATTGATAGTTACATGCTTATGCTGAGTTTTAGTTCTGGTTACTTATCTGTCTCCTGCATAGATGGCAAATAACTTGAGGACAAGGAGCATATTTTATTCACAGAATGGTCATGTAGGGGCTGTCACGGAATTAAGAGCTGACCCTATTTGAATTCCTACGAAACAATCGGGTCAGACATTATGATGCTTGTCTTAAAGATGAAGAGAAGGCTACAAAATGTAAGTGCTACAAGATGTCCTGAGAGGTTTGAAGGGTGACAGGCCCTGGAGGCACAATACTTGGGAGGTTTGGGGGATAGTATGCAGCTTTCCATGCCTCAATGTCTCCAACTACAAAATGAGGTAATAAAGTACCATCTCTTACAGCAAGGATACATTTCTTCAAAGGAGACATTTTTCTTATAACTAATAAGTGCATGAGGAGACATTCAATGTCAATCATTAGGGAAATGCAAATAAAAAAATTACAGTGAGGTGCCACTAACAGGGATGGCTAAAATGAAAAATATCAGACAATGACAAATGTTGGCAAATATGTGAAGAAATGGAAACAGCCTGCCACTCCCTCAAAAGATTAACAGGATTACCATAGGATCCAGCAATTCCATTTCTAACTATATACACAAGAGAATTAAAACACAAAACTTTTATAAAAATGCCCATAACAGCATTATTCATCATAGCCAAAAAAGAGAAAACCTAAATATACACCAGTCTATGAATGGATACACAATATGTGGTATATTCATATCATGGAATGTTATCTATACATGTAAAAGCCTAAGCGACCAGCTGACCTGTGACAGCTATGATGCACAATGACCACCAGGGGGCAGATGCTTAACGCAGGAGCTGCTAAGTGATAGCAACTTTGCACAGTGCCCTCTTGTACTCTGAGACCTCAGGGGATGTCAGACTGCTGGTTTCAGCCCAAATCCTGAAGGCTATGCTGAAAAACACCACTTGTCAGAGGGATGCCCCTCTCTTTTCAGACACCCTGTAAGCCTTGTTGCTTCCCCAGGTGCGGCATGCCGGGGAGGGGCCCTGGGAGGTGGCTCCAGGGCACATCCAGTCAGCTAGCCCAGTCCTGCCCCTCTGGCCACCTTCTAATTAATTTCCTTCCAATCTGTGTTCCAGGCCTCTTAGACATAAAAAAGAATAATTTTTATATATATTTCAACAATAATTTAAAAATCTTTAATAAAAAAGAATGAAGCACTGATTCATGCTATAAGGATAAACCTTGAAAACTTACGCTAAATGAAAAAAGACAAACAGAAAACACTATGTTCTGTATAATTCCATTTACATATGTCTAGAACAGGAAAATCCATAGTTTATAAAATAGGTTAATGATTGCCTAACAGTGACTGGTATCTAACAGACACACTATTGGTGCCCCGTCCATAGCCCTGGTCTTTAGCCTCTCAGTTTGCTTGACATGGTTTCTAACTGCCAGTTCCTGCATCTCTTTCTCTGGTTGGCAGGCCAGAAATGCCAGGTAATTTATGTTTGCTGGAGGGAACCTTGCCAGTGGCTGACAGGAGTTCCAGTAGGAATACCCTCAGACATAGAAACTCTGTTCCTAGACTTCCTCCCGAGGATTAAGCTCCTTTTGCCTACAGTGATCATTGCTGGATACACACTCTGTTGCTTCCTTCCCATCCTGAGCTCATTTCCCAATTTCCCTTCTGGTGTTGCCTGGCATTGCCTCCCAAATAAACTATTTGTACTTAAGTCCTTGCCTTAGCATCTGCTCCTGAGAGAACTCACATAGACAGAGACACTTACAAATGAGAGCTATTCTAATTCACACCCCGATCATCTTTCCATCCTAAATGCAAGGAATTCCTATGGACTTCTTTCTTTCTTTTTTTAAAATATATTTTTTATTGATGTTTTTTTTATAGAGAGGAAGGGAGAGGGATAGAGAGTTAGTCACATCAATGAGAGAGAAACATCGATCAGCTGCCTCCTGCACACTCCCTACTGGGTATATGCCTGCAACCAAGGTACATGCCTTTGACCGGGATTGAACCTGGGACCCTTCAGTCCACAGGCTGATGCTCTAGCCACTGAGCCAGACCAGTTAGGGCATTCTTTTTTTCTTTTATGGAGTTGTACTCCTCTGGAAACTCAAGACTGCTGAAATATGGAAAAAGAGAAGATGGGAGATTCTGCTTTGGCTCAAAAAACTGACATGAAGTTTCTACACTATTAGTGATAATGACAAATGCATATAAAATCAATAAAGATGAACAATTACTATTAATATTAACAATTCTTTATTTTTCAAGTCAAATACTTCATCTCAATAGTTTAGCAGTTCTTATAACATTTATATTCCTTAAAAACTTCTACAAGAGAGAGAGGGCTTGAATGACCAGACCCAGTCTACAGACAGGTGGTCTAAGGTACAATATCCTTCATTAAAACTATGGTAAACGAATGGAAAACAGGCCTGAGAGACCAGCATACCCAAGTTTTCTCCCTAGGTCCTTAGCAAAATATGTCAGTGGATTACAATTCTACTAAGAACCTTTTACCCAAGAAGGCCTTCAACTTGACATAAAACCTGAGCAGAATTCTTGTCATCTCAAGTCTCTGGGAAGCAGAACCTCAAAGTTTCCTGTGTTTGTCATCATAGGCTGTTTTCTAGGCAGCTTAACATTTAACTTAAATCTTTTCTGTTGCAGTCCAAATCCACTAATTTCATGCTCCCTGAGAGCCAACTGTATTAATACAGGGCTGCAATGATGAGCAAGCTATAGAGCCTGGCCTTCAAGAATCATGGTCTTCGGGTCTGGGCACTGGTTGTGACAGAAAACAGTTAACTTATTTAGCCCATGCTCATTTGCAAACCACTTACAAATCACCAACTGGCTGAATCTTACTTATTAAGCAATTTGCCAAGTTGTAATCTATATCTGCTAGGACCTGCAAGGAACCCATCAGGGAACTGAATCAGTTTGATATTATAGGTGTATCATTCAGGACCTACTGTATTAAACAGAGTGCACCTTCTTGGTCTCCCGGGACATTAGGCAACATCTGAATGGTGGGTCTGGTGGCAATAGAGACACCCGAATCAGCATAGAGGCTGCAACTCACCTGATGCTTTTGAAGCTCTTGGACATATCTGGTCATCTCCTCCTCTGTCTGGGTCTGGACCTTCTTCTGATTCTTTCCTATAAGAAGAATCAAGGCTCAGAGGTGGCAGAGGGAAGCCAGTTTGGGGTCCTACTGGTATCTACTTTCTAAGTTCTTAATTTCATCTCCTATTTAATCAGTAGAAGAGGTGAATTATCTACATTCCTCTGACACCTCTAAATTAACACCCTGCAAATAAAGCAACCTATCGCCACCCTTCTCTGGCCTCTGTCCCTAGTGACTTTAATTGCTCCCGTCCATCCATCCCAGGAGATGGTCTTGAAGAAAGAACTACAGAGAAAATCTGGATCCTGACTAAGGAATTCTTCTGGGGCAGTGATTCCCTATCTTTTACAGGCCCTGGAGAACATTTCAAATATAAATGCTGAGACTGCACCTCCAGAGACTCTGATTTAATTGTCATGAGGACAGGGCCTGGGCACAGGGTTCTATAAAGCTCTCAAGATGGTTCTGATGTGCAGTTAGGGTTGATCCCCACCACATCTAGTGTCTACCAAACTTGCACAGTGAAAAATAAATCACAGAATACATCTTAAGTACACAGCTTCCAAGCTGCTCTTTTGTGGATTCTGATTCAGTAGGTTTGGGATGGAGCCCAGGAATCTGTATCTTTATCGAGAATAGCACTGTTGTTATGAAATACCGCTCCATCACCGCTTCCAGACTTCAGCTGCCCCTCATGGTAACTTTCCTTGGCTCTGGCTCCAGCTGGCTTCAAGTCTCAGTGCCCCTTCCTTTCTACGCCATTGGGATTTAGGATTTAACTTTCAGGTATTGACCTGAAAAATGCCTTGGATGCCATCTTTACAATGTCCTCTCAGGTCCATGGCCTGCACACCAAGATGTGCTAAGGCCCCCGGGGCACGACCATGGAGAGCACTCTTTCATACATAACCACAAAGGGCTCTGAACATGGGCTATCAGAGAGAATAAACAGCCTCATTGCTGTGGAAATGGGCATAGTCTCAGGAGGGCAATCATTTGGATTCTGTCTAATGCAGGTGGTGGGGCTAATTATCCAGATGGTCGTAAGCCAGCTGTTCACCAATTGCCTGCATCTTAGAAAGGGATGGCTACCTTTACTAAGCCAGACCATGAGCAGTTAGATGTGAAAAACTATTTTTGGGAAGTTTTGGGAGGAGAGGTAGAATACAGGAGGCTTCATGGTTGAGGCAAGCTAAGTATTGTTTTGAAATGTTCTCTCTTGGCTTCAGTACCTATTGTATACTTGGCCTGGCTACCATGGCTTTAATTTGGCCTCCAGCAACTTGTAGGCGTTTCTACCTCTCAACAGCTTCTTCCTGCTTTTTCACTTGTCTCTGAAGTTAGGTAGGCGTCCTGCCCTTCCACACTAAGAAAAGACTTGTTCCTGGGAAGTGGGAGACGAGGGATTCCCTGGGTAGTACTGAGCTCCATCTGTATTATTGGTTTCTGGGCTTTTAATTTAGAACAGTGGTTCTCAACCTTTCTCATGCCGAGACCCTTTAATACAGTTCCTCATGTTGTGATGACCCCCAACCATAAAAATTATTCTCGTTGGTACTTCATAACTGTAATTTTGCTACTGTTAATGAATCCTAATGTAAATATCTGTGTTTATAGCAGCAGTTCTCAACCTCTGGGTTCTCAACCACTAGCAGGATCGCCTAAGACCATCGGAAACACAGATATTTACATTACGATTCATAACAGTAGCAAATTTACAGTTATAAAGTACAAACAAAAATACTGTAATTTTATGGTTGGGGGTCACCACAACCTGAGGAACTGTATTAAAGGGTCCTGGCATTAGAAAGGTTGAGAACCACTGATCTAGAAGACGCTCTGCCTGGATCTGTGACCTCTGTCTTCAATTACCAGATTACCTGACCTTGAACATGATCCTAGGACCAGCAAGCTTTTTCTTGTCTCAGTTCTTTTTTTTTTTTTAATATATTTTTATTGATTTCAGAGAAGGGAAAGGGAGAGATGATAGAAACATCAGTGATTAGGGAGAAACATTGGTGGGCTGCCTCCTGCACACTCCCCTTTAGGGATTGAGCCCACATCCTGGACATGTGCCCTGACCTGGAATAGAACTGTGACCTCCTGGTTCATAGATCAATGATCAACCACTGAACCAAATCAGCCGGACTCAGTTGGCTTTTTAAGATTTAATTAAGTTCACTCCATCTGGTGTAAATTTTGGGCTTGATTCCTTCCAACTGATCTTTCTTCCCAGGGCATATGCTTCCACTCTGAATGGTGCCTAGTTTTTCCCAAGGCTTGGCTTTAATCTTTGGCATCATTGTAGTCCAAGATCCTAATGGGGCCCTAGTGGATCTGCACTGGTTTCCCAAACTCTCTCTGACATCTCTATATCCCCAACTCACCCTACCCATATCTCAAGTACCTCAATTTTTTTAAAAAAGAAGTATCTATTAGTTCACAGAAGATCTATATTCTTTCTTTTTTATGCTGAGAATGGGTGGTGAGGAGGAATAATTTTATCTTCCAAACACCCAAATCTTTTACATATAGCATTTTCTAAGCTATCATAAGGATTAGTGGGTTAATATGTAAAGTGCCTGGAACATTGTTCTCACTAAATAAGTATTAGTTTTCATTTTTATTATCACCATTCCAATCTCATATCAACATTTGCTCTTGCCCTGGGTCTTGAACCTCTTTTGTTCCAAGCCTCTGGAGTGATTTTCAAATTTTCTGGGTCTGGGATAAGTGCTCTGTCCTTAATGCTGCCTTCTGAGAGCTCCAATACGACAAGTGTGAGTCTGTCACTTGCTGCCCAGATTCCTTGCTCCCAGCTACCACCGTCCTCTTTTCCATCATCCCCATCCTGACTTCTTTCATGGTGATTTCATGAAAGGAGCTCTGTCCCTTTTGTTCCTTCTTCTGCCTGAGGCACAGCTCACCATCACAGGTCATGGCTGTGCAGACCCAGTTTCCGCAGGCACAGACACAGCGGTTACAGTCCACCTCGGTCTCAGCTCCATCGGCATACATTTCATCCTCCAGGGCACACTCTGTTGGGACCAAAAATAAGGGACAATAGTTTAGGGTGAAGGTGGAACACAGAGTCCTGACTACAGTCTATGCACTCTTTCCCCAGATAAGACCTGTCTGTCCCTCAGAGGCACTATATCTGAGCAAATGCTACCATCAGCCAAAGGTTTTGGACCTGAACAACACTATGGAGATGATGGGCTGGAGCCCACCTAGAATTGAGGAAGGGAATTTTCTTAGCAAACTCTGGAGAGGACCATCAATTTTAGTCCCTCAAAATGCTCCCACTCCCCCTCACTCCCTGTTGCTTAGGTGAAGCATACTCTTCTCTGGAGGGTTGAAGGACCGATTGAGGCACTTGAGGAACTCTTGGAAGCTGAGTTTCCAATCAGCATTTTCATCAGACAGCTCAATGAGAGCATCAACACAGAGTCCTCTGAAACAAAACACAGAAGAAATATGTCAGCTATACCTCAGCTTCACTCCTGAAGAAAATAAGTGTTAGGACCACACACACCTAGGGCCTCGGAGGAGGCCAAGAGGTGACTGTTAATTGATAAAGTTTCTCTCTACACTGACCTCCCACAACCATCAACCATCCTGACTCCTGTAAGCACCCAATCTTCAGTCTGTTACACTGAATGTCAGATCACTCAAATGTTCCTCCGTAGACAACTAAAACTTCCTGTATGGTTTTGTTCAATTTGGATTGACAAAGGTTTCACTTTCTGCACACCTTCCACCAGCAATTGCCTTTCCCTATGTTGTGTCAAGTCCACCAAACAAAAATCAAAATAGAAGTGAGAAAAATCTATACTAATAAAAGGGTAACATGCTAATTAGACCAGGAGACCTTCAGGGAGACCTTCTGAACATTCTTCCAGACAAAGCCATGGTGGTGGGGCTGAGGCAAAAGTGGTTAGGGGCCATCAATCCAGGAGGGAAGGGTGGTTAGGGGTGATCAAGCAAGGAGGGGAGGGTGGTTAGAGGTGATCAAGCCAGGAGAGGAGAGCAGTTGGAGGTGAGCAGGCTGGCAGGGAGGGCCAGTTGGGGGCAAACAGGCCAGCAGTGGCAGGAAGTTTGGAGTGATCAGGCTGGCAGGGGGGGGCTAGTTGGGGGCAAGCATACCAACAAGGTTGGGGGGCAGCTGGGGGAGAGCAGGCCAGCTGGCAGAGTGGTTGAGGCAATCAGGCAGGCAGGCAGATTAAGTAGTTAGGAGCCAGCAGTCCCAGATTGTGAGAGGGATGTCCAACTGCCACAGGAATCAGGCCCAAACTGGCAGTCAGACATCCCCTGAGGGATCCCAGATTGGAGAGGATGCAGGCTGAGCTGAGTGACAACCCACCTGCCCCATGCACGAATTTCATGCACCGGACCAATAGTAGACAATATGAAAGCAATGTGTGATTTGAAAGAATGTGGAGTTCAAACAAACATCACCATTCTAGAACAAGACCTTCCAGAAGTTTGACAGAATCTCTTACTCTCAGCTCTCTTACTCTCCCCATAGCTTTGATTTGAGCCCTGGCTCCATCACTTACTGCCCAAATGGCCTTGAGCAAGTTATTCAACCTTTCTGTGCCTGTTTTCTCATCTGTAAAATGGAGACAGGATTCCTCCTTCACTGAGATGATAGGAGGATCAAACGTTGAACTTGTAAAATATTGCCTGATTTTAGTTTATCAAAATATGAAGGCTTTTCAGATATTATACTTAGACCATGGGCTATTATTAAGAAGGATTTTTTCTAGAGTCTAGGCTTTCATGCTTGTACTTCTTTTGAACAAAGTGGTGCTTACACTATTCTTAATTCTTACCAATGTACTGGAACCACACCAGAGGTTTCTTAGGGATTCATTTTTATTACTATTTGCTTTGGAATGATACCAGAAAAGGAGAGGGACGTACTCACATTTGTAATCATTAGAGTTCTCTACATGAAATAGCACCGATTATCATAAAAATCAGATCTAAGCTACAGTTAAATAATGCATTAAAGTAATTCCTTCAGAAAATTAACCATTAAAACATTACCTACAATACTTAGAAACAGCTTTGTTCTGATGCAACCTTGATCATTTACTTAAAATTACATGCTCTTATTCCTTGCAAGTTCTAGCCAAAAACAATAACCATTTGATCAGATACTAGTGGTGCTCAGTATATTAGTTCATAATGTTCATAGATTAGACCTGGACAGAATTCCCATTTAGCTTTTTTACTTCACATTAACACTGGTGGCTCCCTTGTAATAGGAAGAAGTTCAAATCCCCTCTCCTATCCAGCCTTCCTCTCATGGACCCCTCCCTGCCGTTCTCACTCCACTCACCTAAGCAGCTTGTTGTTCTCCTGATCTGCATAGGTGGTGATGTTGATGGCGGTTTCATTCTGCTCCACAAATTTCAGGAACTCACTGGAGTCCAAGCGAGAGTCACCATTATCAAAATTCTAGAAAGGGGACGAAGAGATCTTTCAGGACCAGTTTGTAGCACCAGTTCCATCATTCCCCCACTGGGCTGGACCCACCTCTGGTTTATCTTGTTCTTGGTATGTTCCAGCCAACCCTGCCCTGGCTTATTCTCAGAGAGCTACAGCACCAAAGGCTCGGATCCCTGGGCACCCAGAGAAGGTGTCTGAGTCTTGAGATGAGAGAGTGAAAGTGCCTGGGCAGAGGCCACTGAGGGCCTTTCAATCCCAGACTCTGCCTGGGAGGGCAGCCTGAGCGTGGCCTGTGGAACCCAGAAAGCTTAGGGGCTTTAGGGACTCTGCAGACAACCTTGATGGCAGCCCTGAGTTCAGGCCAGCCACCATACCACACCACATCCTCAAACCCTAAGAAACATGGGAGAACAACTCTGTGAGCCAGAATTTCTCTGGCAGAGCCAGGAAGTGTATTTCTAGCACACTACTTGGGAACAGTGACACAGATGGCACTCAGAGCTCACAGGACCATTTCTTAATGCTTGATTTCCAGCTTCCCTGGCCTGCTCTGTGCTTAACTTTCACACTGGTACCCTTCATCAGTAAGGAGTCAGGTGCAAAGGACTTGCATTGAGAATCTGCAGGCAGAGGTGGTGCAAAGTCCCCCATCCTTGCCCCACTACAGAAATGTGGGCCCCATTTCAGATATGAGCACAGGTCCTCAGCTGTCCAGGCTGTCCTCATGACCCAGCTGACATCCCATGAGCACAGGGTGAGGGTGTTTTGAGCTCAGGCATTGTCCTCACTTTGTCAAGATGCTAGACCAGGACCTTGTACTCAGGCCCCAGATGCAGGAAGAGGTTGTCAGTTTCAAGGCTTGGTTTAAATTCCAAGCTGGACACTTGTAGTTCCAATGGGAAAAATTTGGTCTTTCAAAATTCTTCCCTTAGGTTGTCTCATACTGCTGCCCTGAGAGTAATCAGCAACCTCATGTCACCTTCAAGGTAGATTCCCAGATGGTGTAAGGAATTCTGGAAGAAAAGTCTGTCCAGGTTTCTAGGTAGAAGGTAAAGACACAGCTACCAACTGTCCTTCCATAACTGTCACGGTTGCATGTATTCCACTCTAAGGCTGTAAACCTCTCCAGGATATGTATGACAGCATTGCATGAGACAACTATGATGGCCCTTGTTTAGTACCCGTTCTTCATTCTTGTCCTAATTCCTAAGAAGAGGTCTCAGATGTTCTGTAGTCACCATATGTTCACCCGAGGAACCTTTCCTAAGTGTTCACCTTGTGAGGTCTTGATTAATTAACATAGAGAAATAAAATAAAGTTGGTCAAGTGCCATTCTTAGCAGCCTAGGACTTTCTTGGGTCTAAATGCTGCAAGTGCTGGACAGACTGAAGCAGCTTTTACAGACCCAACCCCATCAGGGCCTGAGTACAGACTGAGTGGGGGAGAGGAACAGTCCAGCAATGGCTGTGGACCCAAAGGGCACTAGGGGCACCCAGAGCCTGGCAACTACAGCCCAAGCAGCTCTCAAAGGGCAGTACTGAGTGCACTCCCTGCACATTCAGTGGGACCAGAGTCCAGGCCTGAAGCTGAGGGAGGGGCCAACCTGCCTGCACTCCTTTCATGTGGACCCAACTAGCCTACTCCAGGCCAGGTCTGTATGTGGCAGCCACAGGAAAACAGAGGTTTGAAACCAGTCCTGAAAGAGCCTGGAATCCTGAAATCCCTAAGGGGGCCGGCCTGCTGAGGTAAGGGGAGGTCGGGTCAAGACTTGGACCAAAATCCTGTCTAATTCACTGTGTCTCTGTTCAACCAACCAGTGACAAAGGCACAGTACTTCTTTACACCAACATTTCCCAGATCTACACTCAAGATAACAGCCCTTTTCTTCTATGTAACCATAGGGTTGTGCAAGGCAGGAAAGTGTGTTCTGAGACCCATGTTTGGGCTTACTGCAAGTTTGGAGATTGTTGAAAGGAGATGGGCTTGGCCAAGCACTCAGTCACGTACAGCAGCAGGGCTGATGGGAAATGTAATACTGGGGTGAGGGAGATGGGAAGGCTGGATCCAGTTTCAGCCTGGATACCAAAAGTCTGCCACTCAGAATCCGGGTTGTGTGTGTGACATGGCCATGAAAACCTTTCTTTACCTTTTCTCACGCTTTCACGTGGGAAAGAGTGACTGCATCCCCAGTTGAGGTGAGAGCCTGATTTTGGTCTTTTCTGCATTCTGATTAGATTTGCTTTTCAACTAATTTTTTTCTATAAGGAATGCCAGCTGGGCTAAGGGTGATTCATTGGTTCAGAAACAGTCTCTGTGAGATATCAGATCGCTTAGAAACAAGCAGCTGTTTGCCTAGAGGGTGGGAGTCTCCCTTTGAAGACTCCACATACTAGTACAGGTCTCAGATAATCATCAAAAAGCAGATGCTGAAGTATAGATAAAGAACTTCCCAAGGGCTCCACAGTGTGGGAGAGGTTGAGACGAAAACACAGAGAAAAGGGCTGTGCTTTTGTTCTGCCATAGAAGAGAGAACTCGCTACCTAAAGACAATAACACAAGCAGTCTCTGAAATGACCAGAAATCCTATTTCAAGCCAACGCAGTACATAGGGTCCAGAATGTCAGTAAGAAAGGAATCCATAGACGGGGCTGGTGCTGACCACATTTGGTGACCGCAGAGCTGGCAAGAAGTTTCTTGTGTGCCTGGGGTTGCTCCTGAGTCCTGCCTGGTTAGGTTCTGGGACAGAATGCCCTGAGGCATGTGAGGGCCTGTATGTGTGGGGATGAGCATTCCAGGGCATCTGCCCAGAGATGTGTGTCTGTAAGTGAAGGGGTTTTTCTGCGTATGTGGGAATGTGGGTAACTGAGTGCGTGTGTCTGTGGGTAGGATATGTCTCTGTGTGGCGTGGGCATCTCTGTAAGTGGTGTGTGTGTTGGTGTGCGCACACGCACTTGCTTTTGCATGTAGTTCGTTTATCTCTAACGGACATACATTTATGTGCGTCTGTGTTCTTCTCCATCAGCTGGAAGAGCACCCTTAACTGCTTTTTCCAACAACTATCTCAAGCTCCCAGAAAGATCTCCTTGACATGGTAGCCTTACTCATTGCTAAATACTGTTTCTACTCTCATTTCCCTTTTTGAAGTAGCATCTCTCCTGTTCCCAATGGGAATAATCTTTCTCTTTAAAAGAGTAGCAATATCTAGGTTCATGAAGGATCCTGGACCCATGAAATGCCGATCCATCGACTCTTCTCAGATGAGAGTTGTTCTATGCGCCATAGGTAGTCAGTTAATGACTTAGAGAAATATCAAACTAGGTGGGAAAGAGGCTGAGGAGACCCGGGTCTGAGTGAGGATCAGAACGTATTTTTGTATTGGCAGCCAGTTCTATAAGGTGTTATATGGGTCGGGAGCATGGAGCCATAGTTTTCATACAAAAGCTTTCCGACACCTTTGTTGGTTTAACTGCACAAACAGAGCACACATATATGTTAGATCATAAAGACTGTACTGCTGGACTCCCTCTGATCAAGCTGGTCAAAAGGCAACTTGCTGCTGCATGGAATGATCTATGGTGAGGAAACACTCAAGGACTCTATGCTGGTTTGTATATCCTTGTGGTCTGGCCATGGGCGACCAGTCTTTGAACTCAACTTTGGATTACCTTGAAGTACTTGTCCAGGATTTCACTGTAGTTGCTGCCTTTAGAGAACCAACCGTCTGGAATGATCTCTGCTTCCAGCCACTGGATGATGCGGTGTCGGAGCTCATCGCGGTTGGACTGATAGCAAACAACTGCAAGAAACGGGAGAAGTCAACTGACGGTGAGGACCCCAGTGTCACCCAGCACCCACTATGTGAGCTCGTCATCGCACTGCAGCCCCGCAGCACGTAGGGAAACAGGATGACCACGCACATGCTACAGAGGAGTCAACCCAGGGCACATACTGGGAAGTATCGAACCCAGAATTCAAGCTTGCATCTCTAAAAAATGTATAAAGATCAAGAACATTGAAACAGAAAGCCTATGTTGCATAGGTGAGGGGGGCGGGGAAGTAGAGCAGCAAAATAAAGGACATTTTCATTAACTTTAGGAAGCTGAGGGGGTGGGAGAAATCAATCAATCAACAAAACAGCTCTCTTGGCCCAAAGATAAGATAAAATAATAAACGAATAAAGGAGAGCATTGCATTTCTTTATGGCATTGGATTTCTGATTCCCTCTGTATAGCTTTTCCTTCTCTCACCAACTGGGTCTATCAAAATTTTCTTCCACCTACATTTTACACTGCCCGCATTACACTTTATTATACACAACAGAAAATGGTCCAACAAAGGGCCACGTGGACGCCAGGCTCTGGACAGCTGTGTAAGCCACATGAGAACAACAGGTGGGGCTGAGAGTTGAGTGGATGGGGAAGCAGGGAAGGGAAAGACTTGGCAAAAGGGAATTCCTGGAAGATAATACATGTTAGGATGTGTAAGAGGCACTGAGCTAGTGAACGAAACTCTGGGCACCTCTCCCCACTCTGCCACTTTTTAGCTGTGGGATTCAGGAAAATTCACCTGGCCTCTCTAAGCCTCAATCTCCTCAGCTGTAAGGTAATTACAATAAAACCTACCTCACAAAGTTATTGTGAAGATTTAAGAAAATGCATATGCTAAAGGGGTCTGTATTTATAAATGACAATGAAATTTTACTTTTTATTTGTAGAAAACCACAGCAGAAATCTTACTGGCATTACAAATTAACCCCCCCCCCTTTCTTAAAAAGTTGTGCCTCTGATTCTGCTCGTCCCCTGACAACAGGATCACTGAAGGAAGGACTCAGTGACTTCCTCGTCCTTGCGGTCAATAGCTATTCAGCAAAAATGCAAAACGCAGTCAACGTTCTGACCCAACCCGATGCTTCAAATGACAAACACACACACACAAAAAAATGCAGTTTTGCAGCTTTTCTGAGCGATGCTGAAGAGCGACCAGCTGAAGGTCATAGGGCTGACACAGGGCTCTGGAGGTCTTCAGCAGGGATTGTAGAACATGAAACTTCCATCATGAAAAGAGTTTCCTACCTACGATGCACACTGCATGGATGGACCTTGAGAACAGTATGTTGAGTGAAATAAGTCAGTCAGAAAAAGCTAAGGACTATCTGATTTCACTCATATGTGAGATATAAAACTGAAACTCCTGAACACAAACAATAGGGTGGGGGTTGCCAGAGGAAAGGTGCTCAGTGGTCAAAGAGGTCCCAATATATAGTGACAGGAGAAGACCTGATTGTGGGTGGTGAGCACACAATGCAATATACAGATATTGTAACATAGAAACCCACACCTGAAATTTAAATGTCCATGTTGACCAATGTCACCCCAATAAAATTAATAAAAATTTAAAAAAAATGCACACTGTGGAAAACAGGCACTCACCTGGGCTGGCAGATGGACTTACAACTTTCTTTTCTGAAAGGCAAAAGAAGATACATAATGCAAAGTCAAGAAAAAAGAATATTTCTATGTTTACTAGGATTAAAATGGCCCCACCTTAAGTGGCCACTTGTAAGCTTTTCATCATTTTGTCTTTATTTATTTTTTAAAATATATTTTACTGATTTTTTACAGAGAGGAAGGGAGAAGAATAGAGAGTCAGAAATATTGATGAAAGAGAGACATGGATCAGCCACCTCCTGCACGCCCCCTACAGGGGATGTGCCCGAAACCAGGATACATGCCCTTGACCGGAATCGAACCTGGGACCTTTCAGTCCGCAGGCCGATGCTCTCTCCACTGAGCCAAACTGGTTTCGGCCATTTTGTCTTTAGTCCTATCTCTTTTCCTTCTTCCAAGACCCAAGTTTGGGGGTCTTTTCTGTCCTGCTTTGTTTGCCATTTGGGGGCCACTGAGTTCTCTCCTGATCTCACTCCTTGTCCTACTAGATTGAGGGATGGGGGAGGTCACTGGGATTTTGAGAACTCATATGGGATCACTATGGAAACAGAGTGAAGACCAACATGTGGGAAATGGCTTCTTGTTTCTTCAGGGAAGTTTGAAGCTGAGACAGGTTAGGCAGGGCAGTGGTTAGGCAGGGGGCGAATGTCAAATTAGCAACAAGCAGGGGACCCCTTCCCTTTTATCCTTATGATAATGGTTTGACTATAGGTAAAATAGAGGAAACATAATGTGAGAGGAAAAAAGCATGGGAAAAGTGAAATTTACCTGCTTTTAAAGATACAGAATTCATGTAAACACTTCCTTATTATTGATTACTGATATGGTTGCCTATCCACTGTTCAGCTGCAGAAACCTGGGCCATCCACGAGGAACCAGCAGGCTCATGGGTGCCAAGAGGCTAGGCCTCCAAGAACCTGGGTGGTTGCCACAGCTTCAGTTGCTGTGGTCAGGGTGGAAAGGACTCCAGGTATCCCTGCCACACTGCTCTGCCTTCCTGTCCCCCCATGCCTTACCTTTGCAGTGTCCATCGTAGTCCACCTGGATTTTGGATCCAGTGAGGCAGGCGTCTCGATGCAGCTCACAGTGGTTGAGGTAGGTCTTGCCGTTGCTGCCACACACAGGCCTCTTGTGAGGTTTGCATTGCTGAAACAGAGCTGGATGTTGGAGCAATCAAGGGTGCCAGCACACACACAGAGTATGCACACAGGAGCACACAGAGCCATCTCCTTGTCATACTCCTCCCTGGCATACGCCTTCCTGCCACACTCTCCCTGCCACACCCCTCCCTTCCACACTCCTCCCTGCCAACCCCTTCCTGCCACACCCCTCCCTGCCATACCCCTCCCTGCCTACCTCTCCCTGCCAAACCCCTCCCTGCCACACCCCTCCCTGCCACACAACTCCCTGCCTACCCCTCCCTGCCAAACCTCTCCCTGCCAAACCCCTCCATCACCCCCTCCCTGTCATACTCCTCCTTGCCACACCCCTCCCTGCCATACCCCTCCCTGCCACACCCCTCCCTG
>JAAGEH010000286.1:698326-808416 GCA_011751065.1 Lasiurus cinereus | reverse complement strand
CCCTGCCATACCCCTCCCTGCCACACCCCTCCCTGCCATACCCCTCCTGGACACACCCCTCCCTGCCATGCTCCTCCCTGCCATACCTCTACCAACGGAGCAGAAAGAGTATTTTATTAAAAGTCAGGAGTTTGGAATTTTCATAACTTTGTCATTTTGTAGTAAGTTACTCAATGTCTTTGGCTGACCTAAGATCCCTTAAACGTTCAGCATTCTATGACACAAAACAGCCAGAGTCAGAGCTGGAAATGTGGAGACTGAAAGGCAGGTAAACTCCACACCCCTTCAACTCTTCTGGGGCTGAACCATAAGGATCTTTGCTCTCTTGCTTTGTTTGTACTGTGGGGCCATTTTGGTTTCCTCCCAATCTTACAATGCCTGTTGTGAGGCTGGGGGTTGGGGTGCCTGGATCTTTGTGAAGTATTACAGAGAATCATTATGAATAAGGAAGTGGACTAAAGTTCACTTGGCAACTCAGCCCTACTTTGGCTATTTAAAGTGCCATGGTCACAGGCAAGCTCAGCTTCTTAAGACTTTTGTGACTTCTGAAAGGAGAGAGGGGGAAGCAAGTTCAGCTCAGATGTAATAAAGGCACCAAAGCAAGAAAGAGCAGTTGCAGTGAAAAGAAACACAGGACACTGGAGCTGGGACGTAGCCCCGACTTTCCAATTTACAGACAAGAATACCAAAGTCAGAAAGACAAAGTGCACTTAACCAGTGCTTATTACTGAGTTCTTCCATGTGCTGGGCACTGGGCAAAGCCAAATTCAGTCTCTGTCTTCATGGTATCCTGTGGCACTAGCTTGCTCAAAATCACACAATTGTATGTGGCCGAGCTGAGACTAGGTGCCAGGTTGCTGAACCTTAAGTCTGGGCGTAAGCCCCCACAGAGTGGCCACCACACCTCCAGGGAGGCCTTGCCAGGCCTCCTGCATATCTGGTTTCCTAATTTCTAGACTGGAGGACTTCCTTTCTGGAGCAATGGGTCAGGGTCCTTCCTCTGGGGACTAAATTGGGTGTATTTATTTGCATTAAGACAGATGCACTTCAGTCTTGGGTTGATTTGACAGAAAGGGGGAAAGGGGCCCACATTCAGGGTTGTTTGCCTGAAGAGTGAGAACTGATCAGGATCCTACTTATGAAAGAAGTATTTCTCAAAAGCTCGCTTTGCTTTTTATGGCTCATTCAAAACCAAAGCAAACCTGAAAAGCCTGCATTCAGTCTATTTTTTAAAATTGGCATATCCTCATGGAAATCAGTCCTACCGAGAGAAAGGCAGCAGCATATAGGGCTATTTGCACAAGGGTGCTGTTTTGTGGGATGTGTCCATCTATAGGGAAATAATTGTGTAAATCTGGCGCTTCTATACCACTAAAGATCAGGCACCTGTTAAAAGTGAGTTACAGTTATACATCCCAATCTGCAGGGCTTTCCATGATATATGAATGAGTACAAAACGCAAATTATGTATATACATATCAGTAACTATATGTTATGATTCCATTTTTGTATAAAATAGAAGGAATTTCTCTACATGTTTATTATAGCAAAGGCAAAAAAAAAAAAAAGAAAGAAAGAAAGAAAATGAAACAAATATATGCCAACCTGTTAACCTGGATTTTGGATTAACTCAGACTGGTGAACTGAGACTAATGGGATTTGAAGGTTATATGGAAGATTATTTTTATGTTTGCATAAATACCTGTACTGACTTACATATGGCAATTATTCATTCTGTAATTTAAAAATCTTATAAAGCTAAACTAAAAAAAAAAAAAATCCCTGTGTTCACATCTGATTTTTAACTCCTGGGATGAAAATTCCAGTCTTTTCATATAGACCGGGTGTGCTTTCATAAAGATGACGACATGGTTGGCACTGCTGGGCCAACTGACAGCTCCAATGAGGCAGCCACCCTAGCCTGGGTAATGGTCCCCTGGCTCCTGACCTCAGGACTTACCTCAATGCAGAGGCAGGTGGGCTCTCCCTTCTCTGTGACTGCACATTCCCGGCCAGCTCCGCAAAACACATTGGCACAGATCTTGGATTTGCTCCTTAGTTCTTCCTAAAACACAAAATCATAAAAGAACAAATACCATGTCACTGAAACAAGCCTGTGATGGGATGAACCGATTGGTGGTGATTATAGTTCAAGCCCAGGGCTTGGTCTGGAGTCACGGGTTGAAGGGTCCTGATTAGCCACAAGCTGTCCCCCGCAGCCAGCACCAGCTTGCCAACACTGCTCCAGCCCAGGCCACCTATGAGTCCTTAAGATTGTTTCTTAAAGAACAAGAGCTCCTTTCTTGCATGCTCCCATTCTTTTAAGAACATTTATTGGTTAATATAATATCATCCATTATATGCCAACACTACACTAAGGAATGGAGATATAAAGGCACAGTCCTTGACCTCAAGATGCTCTGTGACTCTCTGAGGAAATACAAATCAAGAGATTCTTAGAAAGTGATATGGAAGCACCGGGGAGCTAGAGGAGAGATGGAGGGCAAGAATCAAATGAGACACTCTGAAATAGGAGGCTTTCACTGATTTCTAAAGGATGAGAAGAATAGACTAGGCAGAAATGAAAACTTTAAAAAATTTTTTTATTGATTTCAGAGAGAGGAAGGGAGAAGATATAGATAGAAACATCAATGATGAAAGAGAATCATTGATCAGCTGCCCCCTGTAAGCCCCTTACTGGAGATTGAGCTGGCAGCCTGGGCATGCGCCCTTGACTGGAATGGAACCTGGGACCCTTTAGTCTGCAGGCTGACACTCTATCCATTGAGCCAAACCAGTTAGGGTATAAATGGAAACATTTGAGAGCAATATGGCTATCGGAAAGACCAAAATCTCACTGAGTAGTGTTCAAAGCAAAAGAAGAATAGCCAAGCTATTGAAACATGGATCTGCTGTTATTTTATTTGGTCTAATTCAGCCCTGTCCACATCTGCCTCCTGCTTCAAGACCAAGAGGGCCAAATCATCTGATAAGCAGTAGAACTAGCCTCAAAACACTTACGGTCAGATATTCCTGTACAGACATATACACTAGTACTGAAAAGGCAGGGAATGGCTCCACATCTATGCCTCTGAAAATGTGGGTGCTTCTAATGATTCATCTGTCAGTGACACATTCATTCTTTCGTGTTAACTGGCAACTGAAAGCCAGCCCCACCTCATTTGCCACTCAGGCCAGCAGTAGTGGTGGTTGAATGAAGGAGAATGGGATTCCTCCAGCCACTCTTCCTGACTGGCTGCGCAGGCAGTCTCACCACAGGCCTCCCGCCTGCTCACCAGGGTGGCATTGGCTGTGCTAAAACCAACAAAGATGGCAGGAGTTGTGATGGGGTGGGTCATAAGACTGGAAGTATAAGGATGGGATGGAATCTGAGATTCTGCCCTTCAGGCCATGTCTACTGCGTCATGCAGAGAACTCACACTCACAGACCCATTTCTAAGAGGAAATATTCTTATAGCTGGTATTTTATATCCAAGAATTGGACACAGAAAGCAAACAAAGTAGGTATTGAGAGCTGAGGGGCTGTGTCCAATACAGCTGGTCTGCTGCCACCCGGAGGCTGCTTTGCAAACTTCGGGTTATTGTGCTCTCTCCTGAGCCAGCCTGCGTGTCATACAAGGCTCCCATTGGTCTGGAAACCCTCGCCATGTCCACATCTCATTGGTTCACGGGCTGTTGCCACACCCATTCATTTTTGGATGTTGCTAAGACGAATTCAATAAAGCTGGCAGGCAGAGAAGAAAAGAGGAAATAATTCCCAGAAGGCTGGGAGGACTAGCTGTTGTTTCCTAAACCAGGAATAGCGATAAAATCAAACATATTCTCCAGGCAGAGCAGCCCTCTTGGAAACTGTGCCTGGGAATAGAAAGCAGCTCTAAACAAGAAGAGGAAAAGGCTATGGCGGAGCAGTGTTAAAAAACAACAACAACAAACAAACTCCGATAAGACTATTTCTCCCTTTCCCTTTCAGGAAACAACCAGCTAACATATAATCTTCTGTGTGTGTCACGCGAGGTACAGACACACAAATGCATAAAAAGCATGCTCAGACATATGCCTACACTTAAAGGCACACCAACACACAGCTCCATGGCAGACACCCACAACCATTAGCACTTATTAGCTGTGTTGTAACTAGTCACTTTAATACTTTGAGCCTCAGTTTTTTCCTCTCTATAATAGGGATAAATACCAATCCTACCCTGTGAAGATGAAATGAAATAACACATTTGGAAGTGCATCACAAACTGTAAAACGAATTGCCTATGTAAAGTGTTAATGTAATTGCTTATAGAGTTTACTACAGAATAGCCTGTGGCATTTAAGGAATCTCCTTTTTTTTTAATCTTATGTTGTTGGTTTTAGTGAGTACTAAAAAAAAAAAAAAGCTTTTAGTTATAGGTTTAATTCCATCCAATTCATTCATCAGAAATAGATATCAAAAATCCATGTAAAGAAAGACACTTTTTATTTAAAATATAAACTAATATTGAATAATACAATTAAAATTTACAAAGTGTTTACACACAGATTTCGTCTTACTTTGTGAACAGCCCTGAAAGAACATGTATGTTATTAACCTCATTTTATAGTTGAGAAAACTAAAGATCAGAAAAGTCAAGGCCCCAAAGTGAAAAATGAGCGGAATTAGGATTCTAACCCACATCCACTGACAAGAGATGATTAAGCTCCCATTTATAAATATCTGGTACCCTGCTATGAGATTTTTATTATACATTATTTAGTTACGCTCTCTGACAATGTCATAAGTTTGACACCCTAATCATCCCTATTTTACAGATGAAGGGCCTGAGCCTTATAGGTTAAATAACTAGAAAGTGGCATATTCTACCCAACCTAAAGGAAAAGTTCTTTTACATTTATTTTCATACCCAGGAGAGTTAAGGTTAAGGAAATTTAATGAGGGTGTGATTTGCATAACTAGTAAATGTCAGGAGAAAGTGCTTAATGCTGCGTCGGAGTTAGATTTGAATCTCTATGTTCCACTTCTGCTCCTCACTCAGTTGCCCTGGTCGCGCCTCTGCACACTGATCCCTGTGAGGGCTGTGTAAGATGCAACGACATGTACCACGTGCATCAGAGAGTCTGCCACACAACGGAAAGTGGCCATCATGACAGTGCAAAGCCAATGCTCAGGCAATTTTCCCTCAGAGATGCTGTTACCACCTTGGGCTGTCACATCCCCACCCAGCCTCCCTTACACTGGAATGATAATACAGAGATCAGGAGGACCAA
The DNA here is from genome assembly GCA_011751065.1 of Lasiurus cinereus. Lineage (NCBI taxonomy): Eukaryota > Metazoa > Chordata > Mammalia > Chiroptera > Vespertilionidae > Lasiurus > Lasiurus cinereus. Next base: position 803,139 of record JAAGEH010000286.1, on the reverse strand, counting down.
CTAAATGGAAAAATCAAAGGGCCTACCAACGCTGCTGCCCTGTTTGAAGACCACAGAGAAATGCAGGTGGCGCATCTATCAATAGGTGGCAATCTCTCTCTTTGTCTCACAGAGCCGAGAGCCGCAATGCGAAGTGCAGCCTTGGCTCCTGCAGCTCCTCCCAGCTCTTCCCTGCCAGATGTGGTGAGGAGGTGGGAGACTGGGGTTCATGCCCTGCAGGCACAGGCAACACAAACCAAGAAATGGGGGGAAAATGTCTTACCTGAAGCCCTCGTGGTGCTCCCCAACCCACCACCACCCCACCCCATTTACAGGCATGCATTCATGCAGAAATCAACAAGCCCTTCCCAAGCCCTATCTTTTCTGGGAGCAGGGTTGTCGAGAGCATTCCCAAAGCTTCTAGAAAGTTCCTGAGGGTGGTAGGTGGTTTTACCCATCTGCTGAGTGGCTGATTCCAAGTGAGGGAGAACACCTTGAGATGTTCATGGCAGGAACACGCTCATGGGTGGAGAGGAGCGTAGCGAGGAAGAGAGAGATGAGGTAGGGCAGCAGGTTTCGCCAGCTGACCGGGTGGGCAGTGGGGACGTTGGGAAGTTTGGAATGGGGCCAGTGACATGATGATGTGGTGTTTTGTAATACTGTGTCTGGTCCCTTCCAACTTGGGAATTCTGACTCCAAGTGCGGGGCAGCCTGGATGGAGAGAGGCTGGGGGCAGGGAAACCTGCCAGGTATAAAGCAGAGCTCTTGTGGGTGTGACAATGGACTAGGGCCCGATGCTCATACTCATTAGAGCATCTACACCCGAGTGAGGCTCTTTACAGATGTCTCTGTCCTCGCAACATCTGTGCAGGTTTCCATATAACAGATGGGGAGGAAAGTAAGATTCAGAAAAGCTCTGTGATGTATAGAGACCATATGACTAGTGAGAGCTGAGTCAGGCTTAGAACACAGGTCAGCCTGATCCCAGAGCCTTGATATTCTTTTACCAAGAGCAGTCAAAGGAGCGAGCTTTGGAGAGAGGGTACAGCTCCAAGGGCAGGCACAGGGAGAGGTCACAGATATACACACCCGTCGGTCTGAATACACTTGTGAGCATATAATTGACTAGGGAGAGGGGGCGTATTCTGGAAGTGTAGACATCTTGATATATTGATAAAAATAAAAAAAATACTTGTTTCCAATTCCTCCCATTCACAGGCACGAGAAACATCAGATTTCTAGCTTTATCCATCTGCATCATCTCCCAGACTGGCTCTGTGTTGTTTTCATTAAGTGTTGCAAGCCATGCCCTGGGGATTTGATCCCATGGTTAAGTTTCCCAAGGCAGATTTCTCTTGGTAAAGGCTGACAGGGAAGATGGCTGACTTTTACAGGGAAAAACTTTCCCTCTGAGCAACTGTCAGCCACTGCAGGGGAATAAATGATACTTTATATTTATACCGTAATATTGATTAGTCTGTAATTTTGACTACCTTTTTTTATTCTCAAAACCTTCAAGGACAGGCAGGCATGGGTTATCTCTTTGGCCGTTCCAGATGTAACATCCTATGATGAAGAAGAAACCGAGACTTGTGGCCAGCTATATGTGATTGGTCTAAGACCCCATGGGACTCCACGTGAGGTCTCCAGACTTTAATCCAGCTCTTTCCACTACACCACTTTGCCTCTTTACAAATCAAAGCTAGACTGGATCCTCAGTCTGAAAAAACAGGAATTATTTTTGCAACTGAAAAAGCAAGTTTTTGCTAAACCACCACTAGAAGTGCTAGTGTGTCTGCGTCTCTGGGCCCATTAGCAGTAAGTCTAAACATGAAATACACTTTGAATGTTTAAAACAAGTCTTTTGAAGTAAAACAATTTCTGGAAGAACAAGGTGTTTGGGTAAGGGAGAGAGCTTATAAGCACAGGCATAAAACTACATCTTAATATGCCATCAATCACAGTTGTGAACTGGGTCAGCTCTGTGCCTTCCATCCTTTTCCTCCTTCTTAAGTTTTCTTTTTGAAAAAAATAAAAACAGCCCTTACGTATGCCAAGGTGGAATTTTGGCTCCACTTGCCACTATTCTGTGACAGAGCGGCTTTGTTGACGTGAGAAAGGCTCTCCTTGCTTTGCCAGAATTAGTCATGGAAACTTCACAGGAACACCAGGGCTCCTCAGGTTCACACAGCATCATGGAGTTGGGGACAAAGGAACTCATATAACGGGAGAACAGGAGAATGCAGTGGGGGTAGGGTGGGATGCTGACTGCCCCCTGGAGGCCCTTCAGGAATGGAACCCAGTAGCCCAGACCTGAGAAAGCCAAGGAGAAAGCAAAACCACTTTAGGACCTCACAGTCTACCTGGAGCACTATGGGACCTTGATCAAGTTCTCCAATTCCTTTCCCTGCAAAGAATGTGTTGGCGCATGCTACATTTTCCAGGTAAAAAGGAAGGAGGGGTAATATCTAGCAGATGTCCTGATGCACTTGCAGGGACTTGCCCCCCTATGTGTTCACAACCCATCCTTCAATCTCGAGTTTATGCACAGAGCCAGATCCAGGTTTTGTGGGGTCTGAAGCTTATAAAATTTGAGGGGCTCTTTTTAAGAAAAAGAATGCTTGCCCTAGCCCTAGTTGGTTTGGCTCAGTGGATTGAGCATTAGTCTGTGGACTGAAGGGTCTCAGGTTTAATTCCTGGTCAGGTACATGCCCAGGCTGCAAGTTCGATCCCCATTAGGGGGCATGCCAGAGGCAGCCAATCAATGATTCTCTCTCATCATTGATGTTTCTATCTCGTTCTTCCTCTCCCTTCCTCTCTGAAATCAATAAAAATATATTTAAAAAACAAAAATCAGAAAAAAGCAAAAGAATGCTTAACAATGACTGCAAAATTGGGACACAGGGCCGTGGGTGGGGCTTGTAAGTAACAGGTCTGAAACTGAAGTTTAATTAGCATCACGGAGAATTGGACTGTTTACCTACCCTACATTTTCTTCCTAAATGAGAAAGCTCTGCACCTGTAGTCTATTAGTCAAAGCCTTGTTTAATATTTTATGCACATATAGCTTATTTCAAGTAGACTAAGCGCTTGGCACATTTTGGCTTCCCACAGACCCACCACATTGTCTGCCTTGAGAGAATGCTTAATGAACGTTTCCTACATTAAATACCATTTGCGGTCCATTCAGATTAGTGTCGTCAGTGACAATGGCATTTGGGATGTTTGGATTGGATTTTATGACATCAAAATAAGGGATGCATTACCTCAGAGGATTTGATTTAAGATAAAAATATCTATTATGGACTTGTCACTCAAGAATTATCAAATTCTCCTTTCTGTTGATGTCTGCATTCAGCCTCTATTACAGCTTATGGGATAATATGCTCCACACTCTTTTTTTCATGTAATAATATATGGTGTGCCTGAAAATTACTATCAAATTTCAAATGAGACAAAGCTGCTTACCGTAACCATTGTCTTTATGATTTGACAGATTCTGTCACATTTTCTAAGTGTCTGCCTGCAGCACCTTGTCAGACTGAAGCAGCTAAACTACCACCTCCACAGAGAAGCCCTTTCTCTGCAATTCCTCTCCTCCATAGATTAGCACTTCCTTGAGGTGGCCCAGATCCAGCACAGCAACTTTGGTGCTTGGCTTCTCCATAGCGCTAAGTTCAGTTGTCTGTAATGGTCTTGTCCAGTCCTAGCAGAAGTATAGAGCAGCATTTAGCAAGCACTTATAGAGTTAGAATTATGCTAAGCACTTCATACAGGACTGAATACCATCTCAGAAGGATCTAGGAGGTCGGAGGATGCATCCCTATTGGCAGGGAGAAGACTGTGGCTCTGGATCATCTCCAGCACCTGAGGAGGGTGTTTCTGCTCTCATGCCTTCAAGTCCTGGTCCTCAATGATGAGCTGGGATATCTCCCCAGGAGTGCCATGCTGTTTCCTCAACTCAGGCACATCCTGCGACTCCACTCTTACTGAACAGTTCCCAAGATCTGTCTATTATCCTAAGGGTTATCCCTGGGAGTGCCCAAGATAGTCCACTAGTCTTCCTAAAGACTGCTTTTTGCAAGTCCTCCAGTTTCACAAATTCACCCCTTAGTTTTTCCAGAACACCTGGTTGGTGACGTGGGGGTGGAGAGGGCAAGGGGCTTTTAGGTCAGACCCACTTTCTGTCCTGAATTAGCCTGTTAGGTTCTGAGCACAGTATTCATTTTCCATTCTCCAGCTGTCTGCCTAAGATTTGCCCACTATGAAGGACAAAGTAGGGCTAGAAAGTCCTCCAGTTTTCAAGAAAGGACAAGGCAGGTAATTTAACCCATCAGAAAGCATGCTTATGGTGAGTGCTTATAACAACCAAATAAGAATAATAAGTCTGTGACCAGCATGGTGCAAGCTCTATGGCATACACTTGAAGGAGTGGTCTCTGCTTTGGCAAAAGTTGCTAACCTCATCAGGGCGATAGCACTAATAGGCCAACCCAGTCCAGAAGGAGATGGGGCTGACTTCAGGAGGTGGGGCTCCATGGACGAAATGGAACTTGAGCTGAGCCCCGACACACAGTAGGATTGGGATGGAAAGAAACACTGTAGGTTTGGAGCAGGAGGGTTTTAAGAATAGTACAGCATTGGTACATGGGAAGATATGGGCAAGGAGGAATTAATGGGAGGAACAAGGAAATCAGCTAGAAAGAGCTGGGGATGAGAATCTCATGTAAGGCATGACAGAGAAGTAAGGAATCGAAGATAAATTTCTAAAGAACAAGATCTGGCAACCTACCAGATAGAAGTGGGAAAGGAGAGAATGGGGGAATCTGCCAAGATCTTTGGCTTCCAGGGCCTGGAAGGTTGTTGCTGTATCTCAGAGATGGAGCCCTGGGAAGGGCCACGTCGGGGAGAGGCGAGCAATGATGCATCAGTAATGGGCATACATCTCCGGGGATGTAAAACATTCCACTGACAGTTGAAAATAAAGGAGTAAAGATACACATCTGGACATCATCCATGTCAGAGTGAGAAATGCAGCCAAGAGAACAAATGAGCTCAGGAGGAAAGGGTGGGAATGGAGGGATGAGGGCAGCTGAGGAGAGGAAGGGACAAGATGTATACAGAGAGGAGCAAGGAGAACAGACTGCCACCAGCCCTCTAGGGGTCTCCTGTGGGCAGATGGAACACCTGGCCAGGTTACAGGATTTGGCAAGCAGTGTGCAGATTGGAATTCAGCCTCCCTCACCTTCTCATGTAGTGAATAGCCTGCACAACCGTATGAAGGATCTGAAGGTGAAGCAGCCAAGAAAACAGAGTAGGCACATTCAGAAAACTGGGAGCAAAACCAGGAAATCTAGAGAGCTTCAAGAAATGTATGATGAATGCCATTATATGAGAAATGATTTGGCAAACGTTGGGATGAGACCCTTTCTCCTCCCTGCAAAAAGCCTTTAAACTTCTGCTAAAACCTGAACCAGTAACCCAGAGGACAGACCAGACAGAGGCAGTGAGATTCCATATAAAGAGAACTGGTGCAGAAATCTAGATACAGGCCCTGATATATAACTGCCTGTAACACACTGTGTGGCAAGATGCTTGACTTCTCTGTCCTCAGTTTTCCCATCCATAAAAAAGGGAAGGAGTTTATAGATGATGTCAAGGTCCTTTAAATTGTTAGGATTCTCTTAACTAGAAAGCACAGGAATTTACCATTTCAGATGTTCCTGAATATCAAACTTTATTCCCCCAAAGAAGCTAACCCAAATGTCCAAACTAAAGAGACTGTTTACATATAGAGCCTCGTGAGGGTATTTCAGGGATTTTGCTGAGTTTGGGTTGAGGAATTAAAACTGGCTTTCATAGTCAAAGAATTTTCATAAGAAATGCCTTTTCATTCCCTCCTGGATCGTGGCAGAGGAAATCAGGGAGCAGTAATGGGACCCCAACTGAGTGGCCTTATTTCACTAACCAGTTAACTGCTTGGAACTCTCTACTCCCCTGGAATGCCATTAATAACCTTTTTATTCTATTTGTGTTTGCCTTGCAAGAAAAAAGGAAAGAGAAGAAGGGAGAGAATGGTTAAAGGAAATTCACATGAGATTCACAGTTCTTCATTCCTGCCAAGAACCTGTCACTGAAGTATGTCTGGGACTGCCAGGGCTCACATTTACTCAGCATTCATGATCTAATTATTTCCACATGTAGTTCAAGGAGAATGGTTGATTAAAAGTTAAAAAAAAAAAGAAAAAAAAAGAAAAGAAAGAATGAAGAAGAAAGAAAGAGAGAAATCCCCACACCTATATCCCAATACCCTCAACTAAAGGACAGGGCAGCTGTGGGAGAGTGTCTCCTTGTAGTGCCTGCCACATCTGGACCAAGATTCCTACAAGCCAACCTTCCATTTCCCCAAGCTTCCCAAGCCCAGAAACAGATAGGATTCACTATCATGGGCTTCTGAATAGAATGTAATATTTACTCTGCTTCGGTGGGAAGCAGGTGAGATAGGGATATAGCCTAAGAGTTCTCTCCACCCTTTTGTCCCACGGGTCAACTGAATTTAGGTGGTCCCTAGGTAGATTAGGTGGCCCCATATCTACTAGGGAATAAATGCACTGGTTTATTAACATAGAGTACCTTGAATACCTTCTCTAATCGGGGAATAGTCCCCCCACCTTTCCATTATCCCAATTTGTGCATGGCTTCCCCTAAAACTGAAGGCTAAGCTACCGCTTCTCCAAGGTGATTCACATGAGCTGGCACTGATTCAAATGCCTGACACCGTCATCTACTGGCATCTTCTTGGCCACATTTAACAAGTTGTTTTAGCATGAAGCTCAGAGTCTTCTCTCTCCTGGGTAACTGCATTGTTAACATGGCCTTGAGATCCTTGGCCTTTTTACCCCCAGAAACTCCCTGGCTACTCGGAGCTTCAGCTGTGCATATGGGTAGAAAAAGGTAGCCACGGCATATTTAAGTCACAAGCAGACTAAAATAAAAGACATAAGACTCCTGAGGTTCTACATTTTGAAATGGGAACTCATTACCCTTTGAAAATGTCAGCACTGGTAGGTATTGTTAGGTGCTCCTTTAACCTTCAGATGGGAGGAGAATGTCCTATGAGACCTGCTAAAAAGATGTCACCACCTGGAAATTCTGATTTTTTTGTCTGGATTGCACAAATTCTTCCTGTCCTTCAAGGCTTAGCTCAAGTTACACCACTCCATCCTCTGTGACCTTTCCTTTCAGTTGATACGAATTCTTTCTTCCTTCCTTGAATTCTCACTCAACTTTGTCTGAACTCATTTTAATCACTTTTTAAAATTTTAATTGATTGTACAGATTTTGTCTTCTCAGCTGACCTCTAAGTTCCTAGAAGACAGGATTATATTTTAGAGTTCTTTCATAGGTCCCAGCATAGCACCCTGTGCCATTCATCAACCTTTGCTGAAAGCATGAAAGGGCTACTGAATCACACTGCCCTGAGGACTTGAAGTAGGGGCTGAAAGACAGATCCTGTGCCAACTCCTCTTCTGGGGCTGCCCCCTTTCATGATCAGTCTGTTGGGGGAAATACCCTACAGACCCCACCCTTCTCCACCAGGCCATAAATATTCAGCTTGAAAATTCACTAATTAGAGGTTGTCTTAGACCCATACAAGACATTCGTGTGTGTGTATGTGTGTGTGTGTCGTGTGTGCGTTTGTAAAGTGGACAGGAGAGGAGTGGAAATACTGAAATGGCTTCCAGTCATTTCTTTTGTCCATCAGCAATGAAACACCTAGCTGACCCGCTGAGGGAATGAGAAATTGGTGGAGGGAAAGGGGGTAGAAGATGAGGTAATGTGGGAATGTGAAAATTAGGTGACATTTTGGAGTGTAGGGGGTGGCCTAGACAGGGAGAAGTGGAAATAAAGAACCAAGTGAGAGGAGGCCAAGAGAAATCATGAAATGGGTTTGTTATCCAAGGCAGCTGCTTTGTGTTAACTCTTCCCAGGAACCCCACCCCTACACTGTCCTATGAGGTAGAAGGGAGGCCAGTTGGTCAGTCTCCCTAGAACAGAAAAACAAGCTTCTTCCCTTGTTCAACCCCACCTCACCCCTAGAATGTCCCAGGGTCTCCAACAACTCCCTCCAGCTCATCTTTGCAGTGGATTGCCAGGCAAGAGTGAGGCTTTAGTTGGGTTCAAGTAATTTATTTCCTCTGGGGCTGGACACCTCAAAAGGAGTTGTGATGTCCTACCAAGAGCTAAGATAATATGACAGATGAAGGGGTCAAGATGGTTGGGTGAGGCTAGCATGGAGGTCAGGGGAGATTGGAACACAATGGAACAGAGGGATCCAGAGACCCAGCACAGGCGAACAGCATGAGTCTCCACTCTAAAAACAGGGACAAAGCTCGGGGAACCTTTGGGGCCAGTGTGGCTGCAAAGCAGCCATCAAGTTTCGAGCAACTTGGCAATTATTTCCTGGCCTGAGGAATGCATAAGGGGTTAAAACCCAGCAAGAACTCCAGCCTAAATGAAGTCTCCATATGTGTCTCTCAGTATGGTTCTAGGAGAAGCAGACAGATGCAATTAGAAGTTCTCAGACACTGTGTTGCCATGGCAACTGCTGGCCAGGAGATAAGTGGGGAAAACCAGGAGTCCGAGGAATACAGTTTTCCAAAGAAATGCCAGAGGCAGATGGTGTTCATCACCCTCAGGCTCCACAGGGAGGGCTTGTGTCTCCAGTGACTCTTAAGAACCCTCCCAATTTCCCCACATCCCCCTCTCCCTGCAGATCCATACCCAGAACAATTCCAAATGCAAATGAAGGCCTCCCTTCACATGAAGGTGTGTTCCTGTGATGTTGCTCTCTGGGTGGCCTCTGGTCCCAGGGGCTTTCTAGATCTGAGTCTGAGGATCAATGAAGAAAACTGCAAGCTTATTTTACATGTCACCATGGGACCCAGTTTCTCCAGGTAGGGGGGATACTAGATGGGTGCTGCAGGGCAAACAGGGGTTTGTGAGTCTGAGCGGGAGAAGATCTGAGCATATATTTTATCAGCCAAACTGGGACTTTTTCCAGACTAAAGGGGGACCTTTTAAATAGACTTGGACAACAGGCACATTGTGACACATGGTCACCTTAACTATTAGGCTGCCTAAGAGAAAAGTGATTATTTTTATTTTATGGAGTAGGAATTCTAATCTGGTATCTATGAGCTCCCAGAAACAGTGATAGGTTTTGGAACTTGATTTTTCTAGGGAATAAGCTAGGAAAGATGAGAAATCCATTGAAAGTGCTACTCTGAGCTTGGACTGCCTCTTGCAGCCTTTATCTCCATTGATTCAACCACCCCATGAGGTTATGTGTGCATGGGGTTCTGCTGCTGGGAAGCTGGGGAACCTGGGCAGATTTTGAACCTGCTTCAAAATCTTGGTCATTACAAATCCTTCCAACTGCTTCTCTAAAGAGAATCCTTCATTTCATGCATTGTTGACAAAGGGAGCTGACTCTCTATGAGTTTAAAGCAATAATGTGGGCAATAGAGTGGGATGATTTCACAGCAGAGAGCACTACTAAATCTCCCCTGAAGAAGGGGGCTTCTGGGAGTGCATTCTTGCACATTCCTGAACAACTGAAGCCAAAACAGTGGCTCGGTGATCCTGTGGTCACAAAACTGAGGGAAAGGTCAGACTCCCAGGGAGCCAGCAGAAATGACTGCATTTTAGGCATCAGGGAGCCAGCCTAGAAATTATGAGCATGTGGTTCAGCCACAAGCTCAGTTACAAAACTGTAGGATGTTTAAAGGGTAAAGCCCACCCAGGGTGCATCCCTAGTATTTTCTCAGAGCCGCTGGGAGTCACAGCCATTTGATAGGAATTCCTGCCAGTTACTTGGCAACCACTGCTGGTAGTGGTCTTTTACTCTCAATCCTGGTTGGCAGTTCTGGGTTCACCTGACTTATTTGCCTGCACTTAAACCTGAAAAGTGAAGCACTGATCTCTGAGCTTAATGTGGAGCTTCCCCAAGATTTGGGCTCCTTTCAGTCTGTAATCAACAAACACCATTGCTCTCTACTGGGCATGCATGTCAAGAAGTTCTGATGCTGACTTGTAGATCCCCTGGATGCTAAGAATCCATTTTTGAGGAACGTTAACCTTTCTAGACAAATTAAGAACCACATAAAATCAGTCCCTTCGGGAAAAAAAAAAAGCAATACTTCAAACACAAATCAATTTGCATTTCCTTATCCTTGCCTGAAGTTGAATTGGACAAAACCTATTTCCAAGCAAGTAAGCAATATATGGGACTATCAAGCAACAAAATACCAAACATCATGCTGAATACCAGGCTCAGGGAGAATAAAGCACAGTGCACACTCCCAAGTTGCTGACAGTTCAGATAGGGAAATGGGACATAAATACATGGAATTCTAAATAACAGGACTCAATCTAATAAAAGATAACTCAAGACAATGTGTGGTTAAATTCAATGTATGGTGATGCGACAAGTGTCTAGAGCAGTGATTTTCAACCCTTTTCATCTTATGACACCCATAAACTAATTACTAAAATTCTACGGCACACCAATATATATATATATATATATATTTGCCAATCCAACAAAAAATATGTATAATTTGGATTCGTTCACACTGGATGGCTGCTGTTGTCATTTTTAAATTTGACAATCTAAGGGAAGAAAGGTTGGTGCTCCTGAGTCAATAGTTAGGCATTTCATGTTTTTTTTTTTTAATATATTTTTACAGAGAGGAAGGGAGAGGGATAGAGAGTTAGAAACATCGATGAGAGAGAAACATCGACCAGCTGCCTCCTGCACACCCCTACTGGGGATGTGCCAGCAACCAAGGTACGTGCCCCTGATCGGAATCGAACCTGGGACCCTTTGGTCCGCAGGCCAACGCTCTATCCACTGAGCCAAACCGGTTTCGGCAGCATTTCATGTTTTAAACATTCTTATGGCACACAGGTTGAAAATCACTGGTCTAGAGCAGCACTGTCCAGTAGGAATATATCATTCTATAGATAATTTAAAATTTTCTAGTAGTCACATTTTTAAAAAGTCAAGACAGATAAATTACTTTAGTAATTTACTTTAAGCATAGCCAAAATACTACCATTTCAGTATGTAATCGATATTATTCATGAGACATTTTGTACATTTTTCCATAATAAGTCTTTGAAATTGGCATGCATTTTACACTTATAGCATGTCTTAATGGCACCAACTACATTTCAAGAGCTCAACAGCCACTTGTGGCTAGTGGCTTTTCCTACCGAGTAGCACAGCTCTAAACTTTGCAAGTTTAAGTAGTTTTGGGAAATCACTGAGAGCTGAAGAGGAGAATTTTTAGGTAGAAAGATGTCCAGTTGAAATATTTTAGAAGTAGTGTATATAATTGAAGTCAACAGATATTATCTGAACACATGAGGGAGGCACCATCTGGGCTGTATCTGGGACCAGGATACACAGTCCTCTGAAAATGGGCAGATGTCATGCACACTTACCCCTAATTCTGGCTCTGCTTTCAGTGCTTGTGGACACTGTAAGGAATGTCTCCTCTGGTCTTCTGTAAGGAAGGCAAAATGTTTGCCACCTTTTGTCATTAAGACTCTATGGCTTCTCTCACCAAACAATGAGAAGGGGTTAATTAGTCTATATATTTGGAGCCTTGTCTTAACTATTAAAATACCCTTTTTTTTCCCTTTGCACAAAAGTTCATGGACAAATTTGGCAGATACACTCTGCTGCTGCCAGCCACACACACAGACACACAGCTTTTAGTGTCTTGAGATGAAAGTCAATAAAAACATGCACATTCTATTCTTCCTGAGACATTCCTGCCTTGCATTCTTTCCTTGGAGCAGTTGGGAAGTCACAGCTTGGGGGTGGGGGGGCAGAAAGAAGCTGTAAAACCAACTTATGCTGGGCAATCAGGCTTTAGCTGGCAGGAGGCCCCCTAATGAGAGGCTGCCAGGTATTCTGCTTCATTGTAGCAAAACTCCTTATTTTTGCTGAAATGAAAATCCCGTGAGACCCTCAAACTATACCAACAATGCACAATGACCTCCTTTTCTGTTCATTTTCTCCCCCCACCCCCCAACCTCCACCCCTGAGGACTATATTAGAAACCCTACACAAAAACCTACCAGTTTAGTGGTAAGTAGTCTGTAACAGATTATGTAATCATTTAGGGTGAAAACATTCTCAAGTATTATGTAGCAGTATAGTTCTCAGGGCTCAATTCTTCACTTTAAACTGACTAAACACTGGAGAAATGCCACACAGTTAGCTGATTTAGGTTACCCGGACTCCACTAAAAAATGGAGCAACAGGATACATAAGTCAGAAAACTTGGTCTGTGGATCAACTGTAAGAGAGAGGGCTGCAGGTAAGTGGGAGACTGGCTCCCTGGGACTCCACCCACTGCTGATCACTGTGTAAATCCAGCGACATTGTTTTACCCATACTAGGAACATCACGGTTGGCATTCAAATGAAATAGGAGAGAGAGCAGAAAGGATCCCCAAAGGTAAAGGTCTCAGCAAATGGTAAGGTCAGAAGACAAAGTGACCAGAAACTTTGGCGCAAAGACTCATCAACAACAGAATGTAATGCTTTATTTTATGTTCTTTGGGATATGAGCTTATTCTGGAAATAATGGTCAGTGAAATCTTAATGGCAGATCATGGAAGGGAAAAATAAAAATATTTACTATTCTGCTAGCCTCTGCCTAAATTTCTACTTCACCTGGAGCAGAGAGAATCAAAATCCAGGTGGCAGACTAAGCTAACTCAGCACTAATATCCTGTCAAGGTTAAGTAAAGTGCTGATGGGCAAGTGCTGTTAACTATCTTCCCAGGTGCTCATATACTTGCAGAATCCAATGCAGGGATGATTGGAGTACAGAGATTATAAGCAGAATATTATACATTTTCTCATCACGTAGGAAACATTTGGATTCATTAATTGACCCATTTGGCCAGTGAATTATTTCAACAAATATTTACTGAGCACCTACGATATGCTAAGCCCATTTCTAGATGACAGGGACTCACTGGTAAACGAGACAGAAAAGGACTCTGTCATGAAGGAGTACATATCATAAAGGGAGAACAATGAATAAACACAATTAAGATCATTTCAGATTCTGATGAACATTTAGACAATAAGTTTGCCAGCACGTTTGACAGAGACATCTGGGTAAAAGGGCATCACTGACATTGAGTGGTTAAGAAACCTCTCTTGAGCTTAGACTTGAAGAATGAAATGAGCAATTCAGAGAAAAAGAGAAAGTGCCATGTTCTGAAGCAAGATGGAATTTATTATGTTCCTGGAACAGAAAAACTTGTGGTCCAGCAGTGAGAGCAGCTGAGAGGTAAACCGGAAAGAGTAGGCCTCAGGCTGGAGCATGCAAGGCCTGGTAGGCACTGAAGAACATTGAAGAAAAATTTGTATTTTATTCTCAAATACACAGGGACCACTTTTATATAGGAGAGTGAGGTGACTAGACATACTCTTTAAAAAGAGAACTACTTGGGCTGTTTGGTAGAGAAATAGATGGAAAGAGGTAAGGAGGAAAAAGGGGAGAGAAGCTAGGAAGCTGTTGCAAGGTTTGGACTAGAGTGGTGTAATGGAGAACAAGAAAAGTCAATAAAGATATGATATATTCTGAGAATGAATAATTAAGAAGATTTCTGAGTATAAGTTGAAAACAAAACAAAACAAAAATATCCAGCTAGTTCTAGGCAATGTATTGTTATAGCCATGCCAGTGGTCCAGAATGGCGTCATTCCCAGAAGGATCTACAACTGGACTAGCCCTGGGGCCCAGGTAAGTCCCATACCTTCTTGATGAAATGGAATCAATTTAGGTAAGTGAGTTCACTCACCTAAAGCCCATTAAGACTTGGGGTCAGATGTAAATAGTCTTTGCTTATGGAAATATGTCCAGAACTGACCCATGTTTCCAAACTGCTCCACGGAATACTAGCTTTCACATATTTATGGTATTTTCTGAAATGGTGTTCTGTGATGGAATGTCTGGGAAATACTGCGTATACTACTATCCTCCTAGAGAGGAAAGTACCTAATGCATGAACACTGTAAAGCTCTGAAAAGTCCTGCAACTGAAAATCCATTTAACCAAACACATATAGTGATATCATTCATATAGCTTGAGAAATGCGGATATAAGTTCTGAATGTCTCTCTCTGTAATTCTGCTGTTTCCTGGAATTAAAGCAAAAAGAAGAAGAATAGCAATAACTATTAATTGAGTACTTACCTTGTCTAAGACTTTAGGTCATTATCTCTCTTGCTACATAATATCTACAGGTAATGCTTTAATTTACAGCTTTAACATTATTATTTGTTCTTGTGAGTTTTAATTACAGACCATCTATTCACTTAGAAAAAGCAGACATACATCTTTTCTGATCATATATATTAGTAGTGTTCACTCATAGTATTTCCTCATGAAGCTGTAAGATAAAGACCAGAAACTCTTCACTGTATCACCTCATCTTCATTTACTGTACTTACTCTAAGACAATTAACAGTGACAATTTCCCACCCCCACCACTGCCTCTCTTCCCTTCCTCCAGTCCTTCTCATCACTATTTTCCTTCTTTCTGTTTATTCCATTCATTTTTCAACAAGAACCATTTTGGGGTGGTTCACAGGCTTTGAATCCCTAATTTTTGTTTCTTCCTCAAAAAAAAAAATAAATGTCATGACTTGCTGAATATGGCTGTTGTCACATCTAAACCCACCGATTGGTAACCTAGAGCCCACAATAACCCTCCGCTATCTGGACACACACACACACACACACACACACACACACACACATATTCATAAACCTGGGCAAAGTGAACACTTTTTCCTGGAGATAAACAACAGATCCCTGGGGAATGAGGAGGTCTTCATGTTCCAGGACACTGTAATATGAGTGATTATGATCACTAAATGACAATGCTATTTACACTAGTCAAAATAATGATAGCATTTCCCAGAAAAATAACCCAATCACCAACTGAAATAGAGCCACTGAGGAGGAACCCAGCTTGCTTACTAATCCATGCAGCAATTCACTGAAGCAACTTAATCAGGAAACGAAGAGCCTTCGTTTGATCAAATGTTTAAAGAGAATTTAGAGGGGAAATTCATTTAACTAAGCTGTAACACCATGGGGATAATAATCCTCAAGCATTGGTTGTTCTTATAGGATTTTATATCATCTTTATAGTTTCTTTATTTTTGTCTTAAAAAAGAAAAAAAGGCCATGTAACAAATACCCACAAAAATAAGTTTTACAGTTTCTTATTATCATTCAGGTTGTGTTATATATGTTCTCCTATAGGAAACAAGGAAAAATACAAGAATTCTTTTCCAATTGTATCTCCTAGAGATAAAGCTGTTAACTTGGTTAACTGTCCTTTAAACAACATGGCCCACAAGGACCTTAGGAAATTTTATTAAGAAAAAAGCATGCAGTGAGTACTGAATTTATTATACCCAACATTTAGCAAAGACTTGAATGTCTGGCCTAGACTCAAAACACTTCACAATCTTTCTCCCTTCTAGCCTTGTCCCTCAAAAAAGGAAACTGAGAAACCCTAAAAGAACTCACACCTGAAGAGGGACTCCTTGTGCTGTTTTTGTTTGTTTGTTTGTTTGTTTGTTTGTTTTATCATTAGCCAGCCCTTGGTGCCATGAAGAAAATTACACTTCTGTTGAACATGATGCAGGCAGCAATTAATGCATAAAGTAAGAGTATTAACCCTGAAGTAAGTAGCTAAATCAGGAAGTCTGCTTCTCTGTGTGTGGCTGTTGGCAAAACCAAGGCCACACAGGATAAGAGAGGAAAGAAAAGAAAAATGCCAAGGATAGAAGACAAGAGGAAGGACACGGGAACAAAACAGAAGTGGACATACTCCTGAAGGATGTTAGAACTCTAAGGAGAAGCCAAATGGCTTTTCTGCTTCTGATGTACTCCTACGCCTGGGCCCAATTAATTGTAATATCATAATAACATATCATGAAGACCCAAGGATGGGGATGCCCTTGGAGATGAAAAGCTGAGTGTTCTGAGCATTTGTGAGTTCTGCCTCCATCCCAAAGGCACCTTTTTGTGAGCTGGACTGGGCCCTCCTGATAGGGACCCTAAGAGTAAAGGGAACTCAAGTATGTGTTAGTTTACTCAGTTCAAAAGCTTTTAGCTGCTTTAATAGAAATTTTACACATACCAAGTTCACACTTAAGTTTAGATGAGCCTAGAGACAGTCACAGAAATTTCTCTGAACTGTTTTTTTAGTTCTTCATTCTTTTTTTTTTTTCCTTTGGTTGCAAATGTTATGCCACAAACTTGGGTCTTTCTCCATAATTGCAAATTGGTTTAGTTGGTCTGATGCTAACAGAGAAGCTAGTGGGACATGCTAGCCCTGGAATTTGACAGAAAAAGTATACCTCTGGTTTTTGGAATGAGATAGAAAATGAATGAATGAATGAATAACATACATTAAGTTAATGTTCATTAGCAAGTAAACCTCACAACCACAAAAAAATAAGTACTCTTCATCATTATTTTCTATATGCCCAGGTTCTGAAAGGAATCAGTATAACATCAGTCAAACACTGAACTAAGCAGTCAAAGTAAGGGAAACTTAACAATATATATACTTCTCTCCATTAGTTCCCATAGAAATTTGTCTTTTTGTGAAGGGAGTGCATTTGAGCTATAGGCAGATAGTCATGTTTTCCAAGAAGTGAAATTTAAGTCAATTAAGGAGTGAAATTTATGTTTGTGTCTGTGCATGTAATCTACCTTGGAGCACAGCCAATTTTAATTCAATTCTGACATTGTACCAAGCAACATTGGGCGGGCCCCTACTTAGGACCAACAGTCTGCACAATTTAGCATACTGGGATTATCTAGTGGGATTTGGGAATTGGAATGCAGTTAAGGTAGCAAGCATTTAAGCAGGATGAAAACATCTGCTCTGACCTCTGTTTCCTTTCTGTCTTCACCCCAGTTAAGTCACTTAATTTAACCCATGAGGTCAAAGCCAAAGAGCAGTGTTCTCAGCTGTTACAAAAGCTTTGGACTGATTTAGAGAGAAGGGCATGGGGACTAGAGGAGCAACTTCATCAATACCCGCTCAGAAAACCCAGGCTCCTGGGCAGGTAACATGGGGGGAAAGCAATAAGGGCTCCAGAAATTAAAATTAGGGGTCAGGCAACATTTTAAAATAGAAAGTCATATAAAAGCTGAAGTTGCAAACTTTGGAATTTTGGGTTGTCTTCTTTAAAAAAAAATTTCCTTGCTCAACCCCAAGGGGACTCAGCATTCTTCATGTCTCTCCCAATAATGTTGAACAGCTGGTTTCTGAGGTGGAAAATCAAGGGACTCCTTTCTACAGAGCCAACAGTATTTGAACTTCCTGGGCACGAGGATTGTTTGGTGCCACATGCTGTACTGTTTATATTACACTCAATGTAGGCGAGAGGCAGTAAAGGACACAAAATGCCTCCTGCTTTTACTCATCCTCTTTTTCCATTCCTGCACCAGCTTCTCTTTCCAACTGCCCCTCCCAGACAAGAGTTAATCAAATATTCTAACTGCATTAAGTAGGATATTTTGATAATCCAACCTAAATTGTCTGCCTGCTTTTGTATGGATAGGACTGCAGAGCTGGGTTTTAGAGCTCCCCTACTCTAACCTCCATGTTTTGCAGATGAGTGGTCCAGTGATTTGCCCAAGTTCACACTTCCCATGGAAGGCAGGAGGCTCATCACCTGCGTGCTGCAGTCTCCCTGAGTCATGTACTCCCGTCCATCTCTGCCAGGGCAATCAGTGGAGGCTTGTCTGAGGCCAGCTCACGTCAGGGCTCTCTGTAAACGCAGTCCCAGCTTCAGGCGGCACTGCTGGTATCTTCCCAACTCTGAACCTCTGAAGACCATGGAATCCTGACAGTCTCATAAATTTACTCACCTGCTTCTTATACGTGGGGTCAGGCCAGTCCCCGAGACAAATTGAAGGTTAAGAAAACTGGGGAAACGAGTGAAGAGAGGAACCCAAGTCAGCGCTGCAGAGCTGTGCAGATTGTGCCGAGAAGGCTCAGGGCCAAGCAGACACTGTCTAGACGTTCACTCGCCTCTCCAGGAGGGTGCGGGGAGGAGGGGGAACAAGGCCGGAAAGCCTGCTTGCTTTTTGTTCAGCTAATGCAACACATGACACAACCTCTGACAGGCTCTGGGCTGGGAGTTCACTGCCTAAGACATTTTTTCTCTGGGGCTGGAATTCCACTGTGGGCTGAGGAAATTTGTGCTAATCCAGCAATCAGAGGGAAGCTGGGAATACTTGTCTTAATTCCTGGGGAATCACCGTTCCCAAACTAGACTGAGTTGGGCAACAGCTAAAAGTAGCACATTGGTGGATGCAAAAAAAAAAAAAAGATTTTAAAAAATATATATTTTTATTGATTTCAGAGAGGAAGGGAGAACGAGAGACAGACAGAAACATCAGAATCAGATGAGAGAGAATCCTTGATCGGCTGCTTTCTGCTTGCCCGCCACTAGGGATTGAGCCCACAACCTTGGCACGTGCCCTAACTGGGAACTGAACCATGATCTCCTGGTTCATAGGTCGATGCTTAACCACTGAGCGGCACCGGCCGGGCAAAAGTAGATTTTTAAAAAATTTCGACCTGTATCACTTCAATGAATCCATGAGGAAAACTGTCAAAACAAAAACAAAAACAAACCCACAAAACTGCTTTTGATGGAGGCCTGGAATGAAAATTTTGTAAGACTGTATGATGTCAATTTATAAAATGTACAGATGGAGAAATGGCTCAGCATAGTCTAAAAAGCATCATATATCTGAGAGAAAATGTTGAGTTTGGGAAGCTTTGCACATCAGTTAGAAAAAAATGTCTCCTCTTCTAGTTGGGCACACAAGCCCCATGCCAAGGTGAACAGCCTGGTAAGCAGAGTCCAGGATGAAGTCGGCCTCATTTGCCCCTTGAGGCAGCTGCACTGGTGTGGCAGATGGTCTGAACAACCAGCAACTCAGCTGAGCGTTAGACATGTTTTGCAATTTGGTCCTCTTCAATGTGGAGGAGTTGTAAATATATCGGAAGGACAAAGGGACTGCCTTAAAACATCGCCTGAGCCCCTGACCATTATGCTACAAGGGCTCTGATGGAACAGCTACACTTTGTGGGGGGTCAGAGAAGCAGCTGCCTGAACTAAGGAGGGACTAGACCATGCCTGTGTCTATGTGGCCAGATGACCAGCCTGAAGTGTCGATCAAGGCGCCAAGCTGACATAATGGAAGAGGACTGTACCGTGTGTGTGTGTGTGTGTGTGTGTGTGTGTGTGTGTGTGTGTGTGTGGTTGAGTCTCTGTTACCTAGAAAAAACGTTTTAGTTTGTTTTCAAAGTCATTTTCAAAAGTTAAGACACAGAGGGTCTAGAGCAGGGCATTTGCCGTGAGAGTCGAATATCCTGGCTTTACTATGTATTGGGTAGCTGATTTTGAGTCACTAACTGAATCCGCTGAGTCACAGTTTCTTCATGGATAAAATTAAGATGATAACCACGTCATTATCAGGTTGTGAGAATTTAATTAGATAAGGCTTTTCCCTCTCCTCTGACGGTTGTCCTGCTAACCAGCACTCGGCTTGTGGGGCACCCCCTCTTGGAGGACTTTCCGGAAGACTCGCTGCTGCCCGGTCCTAGCACTTACCACACTAGATCAATCTGAGCCGGACCCTGACAGCTGCCCACCAGCACTGCAAGCACCTTGGAACAGGGTCTTTGTCTTCATCACCAGCACTAGCTCAGTGTCTACAGAGAACAGGCTTGTGATGCTTTTTACTTTCTTGAGTTACTTTAAAAAGTTGACTTTGTTCCAGAAGTGTGAAGCACAATAATGCATCAATACTCCGTACTGCTTTCTCTCTGGATTAAATGTGAGCCTGGTGCCTGAGATGTTCCGACAGCTCCTAATGCAGCCCACACACCTCAGGGTGACCTCTCTGTAATGGTGGAGGAGGAAGATGAGATAGAGAAGGAGAAGTGAGAAGGAAGTGGAGAGCAGGCAGCCACACAGGCAGCAACGGAGACCCGGCTCTGGGGCCTGGGAATGGGTGGTCACGTAAGGCCGCAGTCAGGGCTGGCCAGATACAGCAGTGCCCCGACTCCCGGGTTTGTGTGCAAAACACCCGAGGCGTTGCCGTGGCTCCCAACGGGACAAATCCGGTCTGCTCCAGGAATACTTCCTACCCTGTCTTGAGAGGAGGTTATTTATTTTTCAAACATTGAAAGCAAAAGGTTCTATTCCTTTGCCTGATCAAATTTTTCCAAACCCCAAATTTAGGATTTGTGGTCCAGTAATAGATATACTAAGGGGACTACAGCAAGAAAATGTGCAAATGAGCATTCCACAAAAAATCCAAGATATCTCCACATTTAAAGAGGGACATAAAAGAGAGAAAAGCTAAATGTGGAAAAATTCCCGGCCAGTTTGATTATCTCTCTTCTGTGCTTTTTCTCACTCTGCTTCCCTTTCCAAGTCTCTCCCTTGCACTCTGTCTCTAGGAAGAACCTATGCTGGCTTGCACCGATCACTGCGCGTGCACGGGAGTGCTCAATGAGGATGTTAATTCTCCCCCTGGAGGAATGTTAGGGCTCTGGCTTCACAGAGGAAACACTATCTAGAAATGTGAAGACAAGATTGACTCAGTGGAAGCAAGGGTTCTGATATGAATTCTGGGCGTTAAAGCATCCACTGAAAATAAATAGCCTAGTTGCATTTTTAAAAAGACAGTGATCGCTAATCTTTAGCAAGAGTTAAAGAGGCAAGAGTTCTGCAAGACACACACACACACACACACACAAACACACACACACACAAACACACACACCATGGCTTGGAGCTCTTCCAATAGATAGGGATGCTACAAGAATGATAATAGCTAACGCTTACTGCACTCTATGTGCCAAACCACTTTCCTAATTACTTTTCATGTAATAAATAGCTTGTTTAATTTTCACAAGCAACCTATGGGTGAAATATTCTGTGGTAAGCCCATTTTATAGATGAGGAAATAGGCCCAGAGATGCTAACTAACTTCCCCAAGATCACAGGGTTATAAGGGCAGTGCTTTAAATTTGGGTAATCTGGCTTCAAGGCCTGAGTGTCAAACCATTATGCATACTTTTCCTCAAGGATAAATCATAAACAGAGTAACCACCTGAGCCAGCACACAGGTCAGACAAATACAGACAATACCAAGTAAAATGCTAATGTGTAACTTGAGAATTCTCTTGCTGAAATCATGACAAAGTCAACAATATTGTCAGGCCTATTAGGGATGGTGAGAGGTACTTCATCTCTTGCAGATGTTTGGTGTGGAGTAAAAACCATGAGTACAGGAAACCTTTTCCATTACTGAATTGGTTAGACAGGCAGAGAGAAGGCCATTATTCCCATTTCACAGATGAGGAAAGTGAACTCAGGGAGATTAAGTAACTCACACAAGGTCTCACAGCCAGATAACACCAGAATTGTACCTGCTCCACTACCTCTTGCTCTTAACTGAGGCCACAGTGAGGCATCAAGTGGCTTTAGAAAGGCAACATCAGCAAGAAAGAAGGAGAGTAGGGTTCCTAAGTCAAGGACTCTTCCATTATTTTATAATGTCCTGCTTAAAAATGAGAAGGTTCTGTAACAGGGTCTATGTCAAAGATAAACGTTGGAAATACCCAGATACGAGGCTGAGAGAAGAAAATGAAGGAAGGCTGAGGTGACACGAACATGGGCGATCCGAGAAGAGCACCATCACTCCAGGGACAGACAGTTTCAGATGAAATTCAACACACAAAAAAACTGCCACCTACTGGACAGACTGGCCAAGTGGTCAGTGGAGCCTCTCAAACTCTGAGAAGGCGTCCATTCACTGTATTTTGTTTTCTGAACCAGCAGTAGGAGGCGAGAAAGGGTATGGAAATTTCTTCAAAGCACCATAGAGTTGGCCCCTTGACAGCCAGATCCATTTGAGCTGCACAGTACGTATGGTGGCAGCAGCTCCTTCAGAACAGGGACCTATGTGGTGTGCCTTCCAGTCCCACACTACTCTTCATAGCAGCCTTGGTGCAAAGTAACTAGCATTAACGGCTGGCACCTTTCATGGGACATTAATAAATTACACTCATTTACTATGGTTGGAGGATAGAAGGAAAGACTATGGGGAAAAAGACAAACTTCGCTTCAGACACCGGTTTTTAAATCTTGAACACAGTAACAAGTAAAGACAAGGAGGCATCTTCTCTCCATCAATTCAAGCCAATATCCCATGATGCACACATATATAAATCTGGGCCTGCAACACGTCATGGCTTTTGACATGTGTCACATGACTTGTTTTGACAACAGTTTAGTTGGTCACAAATAGTATCCAGGATTATTTAGGGGACATTTTGACATTATTTAAGTTTGACATTCAAACTTAACCCTGGGAATAGCTCATAGGTGATGGCTTCTAAATGAGCATATAAAATGTCTGTGAAGAGATTACATGGACATCCTCCAACCACAGCAAGAAAATGCTGACTTATAAAATCCATTTTGTACTCCAACTACCCAAAGAGCTTTCATTAGTAGGTCATTGCCAGGCGGCTACTAACACAGAAGCTGTTATCTATGACAGCAGCAGCTCTTAGAGCCTCAGCAAAAGCCACGCGTTACCCCATCAGAACAACCAAGGAAGTTATCATTATCATATTTTTGTTGATGGCTCACATTAGAGGGTTTGCTTTACTTTAAGGTGTTGGAATCAAAATCATTTAAAGAACTTAGAAGCTTGAGCCAAGAACAAAGTGCTGTTTTATTAACATTTCCATCTAGTTGCTACTCTGGTCCTAAACACCTATTACCCCAGGTCACATAGTCCCAAACTCTGCCTTCTAAGCACCTTCATTTTGGCTAAAGATATAGCAAGGTTGTCAAATTGGATTGACTCTTCTAGCAGGGGTGGCAAATATATGTGTACAGATACAGAGGTGAACAAAACCAACTCCATCTCTGTGTCCCGAATTTCATTTCAGTTTTAAGTTTCATACTGTGACCTTTGAACAACATCAGGACCTTTAATAAGCATATTAAAGCTTTCTAGTTGTTAATTATGTGTTCCTGAAAAATGTAGCCATGAATATTTTTGTCAGTAACAGCCAGAATGACATGACATTCAAGATAAATATAAAACTGATAATCGTATGGATTATAAACAATCACCTATCACAAGACCACAAGGAGTTAGGGCCCCTAGTGTCCCTTGTCTTATTAAGTGGAGAATAACCTGCAGATTGCTGGATCATCTTTTCCGCTTCGACACAATCTTCCCTTAAGTAAATTACCCTTGAATAAATATGGTCATAATCACATAATCTATGGTCATAATCTATGGTGTTGCCTGCTTCAGTTTTTGGTCTGAAGATACCTTTTCATTGTGGTGGCCATTACACCTTTTCTCTCACATACAGGCTAACTGATGTGAGATAAAACTTGCCAATGGCTACTTACATTAGTGCTAAGAAAGACTTTCAAACCTCCTCTAGGCTCATAAGGACAGAGTTCTATGATTGATTAACAATGTCTGTCAGGGGAAAGGGAGAGGGTAGTAGTGACATGCATGTCATGTTTGTGCTATCTCTGCAGGCCATTTATCTCATAGTATTAGGAGGTACTTATTTTTATTGCCTACAGTGTCTAGTAGGCACATCACATACATCTGCTGATTGATTTGATAATTTCTCTGAAAGGAAGGATGAAGAACTGATTTATCTGTCGGTGGTGGAATTATGGGTAACTTTATTCTTTGCTCTAGTTTTTTCTATATTCTCTAAGCTTTTATGAACATACTACAGGCCCAGTGCACAAATTACTGCACAGGTGGGGTGCGGCCAGCCAGCCCGATAGGGGTTAGGGGGCAATCAAGGACAGGCCAGCCAGAAGGAGGGGCTGCAGGTGGTTGGCCAGCTGATCTTGCCCCCTGGTATAAGTCTCAGTCAAGGGGGCAATTTGCATTTGCATATTAGCCATTTATTACATAGGACTTTATTTTCCTACTAGAGGCCCTGTGCACAAAATTTGTGCACTGGGGAGGGGGGGGGTGTCCCTCAGCCCATCCTGCACCCTCTCCAATCTGGGACCCCACAGGGATCATGCCTAAACCAGAAGTCAGATATCCCTCTCACAATCCAGGATTGCTGGCTCCCAACTGCTTGCCTACCTGCCAGCCTGATCACCCTCTAACCACTCCCCTGCCAGCCTGATCGATGCCTAACATCTTCCCTGCCAGCCCAATCACCCCCAACTGCCCTCTCTTGCCAACCTGGTCACCCCTAACTGCCCTTCTCTGCCGGCCCAGCTGCCCTCAACTGCCTCCCTGCAGGCCTGTTCCCCCTCAACTGCCTTCCCTGCAGGCCCAGTCCCCCCAACTGCCCTTCCCTGCAGGCCTGGTTCTCCTCCCCCCCCCCCAACTGCCCTCTCCTGCAGACCCAAATTGCCCTCCTTTGCTGGCCTGGTCACCAACAACTGCTCTCTCATGCTGGCCTGGTCACCCCTAACTGCCCTCCCCTGCTGCCTAGGCACTTTCAACTGCCCTTCCTTGCAGGCTTGGTCCCTCCCAACTGCCCTCCCCTGCCAGCCATCTTGTGTCCACATGGGGGTGGCCATCTTGTATATTGGAGTGATGGTCAATTTGCATATTACCTCTTTATTATATAGGATTTTGTCAGAAAATAACACATTGACTTTTATTTAAATAAAACAGCATATATTAGAGTAAATGCCTCTTGTAAAAGGAGAGGGCTCACATGATTCTTCATGCCCTAGTTGGTTTGGCTCAGTGGAGAGAGCATCATTAGCCTGGGGACTGAAGGGTCCTGGGTTCAATTCTGGTCAAGGGCAAATGCCCAGGATGCAGGCTTGATCCCCAGTAGGGGGTGTGCAGGGGTAGCCCATCAATGGCTCTCTCTCACCATTGATGTTTCTATTTCTATATTTCTCTCCCTTGTTCTCTGAAATCAATAAAAATATGTTTTTTTTAAAAAAAATCTTCATGATGGAGTTCCAGAATTTTCTAACACTTCTCCATAAATTTTTACATAGTTGTAAGGATAATGCATTGCTGTGAAGGGTGTGCTGCTTGTTAAATGAAATCATAATCATTTGCCAAAGCCTTAAAATTTTTTGTTAATGTAACTTTTAATGGCATATATTGTTGTTAACTCTTAAAGTGCATGTGTACTAGGTTTTAAGTTCTTAGCTATCATAAATGCTATGACAGGTATCTTATATGGCATCCTTTTAAAAGTAATAATGACCAGGACAAAGTAGTCAAATCTAATTGTTTTAGTTTCTTTCTTTTAGTTTCTCAGTATAGATTATATTGAGTTTTGAAATATCCCCCTACAAAGCAGTAAAGTCAGCTCCCCCAAAGGTGATGCAAAGTTTGCTAAAATGAATTCATGTCAATGAAGACTATACTTATTTACTATATGTCTTGTAGCTAACAAGAAAAACAACTTTGTAGTGCAAGGAGGTAAGTACATATTAAAATGCTTACAATAACATCCAAATTGCAAGTCTCATTATCAATAGACTAATTTACCTTTTCATTAATTATTAAAGGTTTATAACATGAATTAAACCAATGTTACTAGGGCCAGACATCAAGAGACTGGACTAATTAAACCATAATGATCCTTGAGTGATGAAATGTAACCTTGGTCATATCTACTCACTTTTTTCACTGTAACTGTTTCTACACACCTGGACTCCCTAAGTCTTGGCTTGGTGGTGGCTACATGGGTGTATCCATATATAAAAGTTCATTAAGCTATACATTAAAAATTTGTGTATTGTACTAATGTAAAAGAACTCTAAAAAGCAAGAGAAGCCTCATGTTAATGCAAAGAAGCAAAAATAATACTACTCGCAAATATATTTGTACACTATCTAGTTATAATAATACTAGGGGCCCAGTGTATAAATGTATAAATTCTTGCACCTTGAAAGGAACTGTGGGCCAAGAGGCTGCAGTGGGCACAGGGGACTGGTGCACGAATTCCTCTGCACTCTTGCCTGGTCCTTCCTGCCCTGGACCCCTGTCTGCCAGCAGCCCTGTTCCCACCGCTCGCCCTCCTACATGCTGACGGCACTGGCCCCACTTGCACCCACTGAAGGCACGGAGTGATTGTGGCCAGTGCCAGCGGGGCTGGTGCCCCAATCACCCCTCAAGAGTAGGGGGAGGTAGAGAAGCCCTCAGGGATGAATGGGGCCAGCAGTTGCCCCTCACACCTGCTGATGGCACTGAGCTATTGGGACCAGCACTGGGTGCTAGAAGCAGATGTGAGCAGTGGCTCCAATGCCAGCAGTAGGTGGGAACAGGGCCGGCACCAGCAGTGGGTGCGAGGGGTGGCTGCTAGCCCTGATTTCCCCTCTGGAGCAGGGGGAGGTGGCAGCCACTGTTTGCACCTGCTGATGGCCGGTTCTGGGTGCCAGCAGCGGGTGTGAGCGGGGCTGGTGCTGGTAGCAGGTGCAAGTGCCTGGTGGAACTGCAGCACACAGGAGCAAAGTTTTCAGTAACCACCAATGACAGAGGCTCACCCCAATGACAGTGACTGGCACCCAGCCTTGGTCTGGTGACCCTGCTTACCTGCTCCACCATTCCGCCATGGCTGACACTCGCCATGTTCCCCATGCACCCCCTGGTGGTCAGTGCATGTCATAGTGACCAGTTTGTTCTGTTGTTTCACTGTTCAGTCTATTTGCATTTTAGGGTTTTATATAGAGAGATATGTTGGATCTGCCACTTTAAAGCACCTGGCCCACCATTAGGCTGTAAGTAACCTGAAAGCAGAAACCAAGTCTTCTACTTCATCCATGACTCTGTGTGTAGGGTATTTGCTCTGCCTGCAGAGGGAATACTGAGTGATTGATGGCTAGTGAAGGGAAGGACCAAGCTGTTAATGACTCACCCACAAAGAAAGGACCCAGCATCAGTCACAGATGTCAGAATATAGCACTTTAGAGAAAAGTATGCATTTGACCTGCCGGACATTAATCACCTGACGTACAAAATGAACCCACCTAAGTGTAGTAAGTATTTTTTCACTCCTGTAATGGTGTCGTTAAGCTAACACTTTTTGTGACTGCTAGAAATTTTATGTCCCAATGTCCAATTATTTGAAGCGGGCTGGGAAAAAAGCCATGGTGACATTTCCAGTTCTCCATGTGTAACCCCTGGTATTTACCGCTCATCCTTTACTTTCTCCATTCTCCTGGAAACACACTTTTCTGCTTCACTGACTTTATTTCCTTCTTCAAGACATTACATCCACTGCAGCCCATGCCTCCCAATCTTTATCTCACAGCTCCTCCCCAACTCATTGCTCTCAGCCTGGGATCCAACTCCAGGTTTCCAGCACCCACTCCAGAGACTTCTGTGGGAATGGTAGCATGTTGCCTTTCTAAAGACATTTTCAATGGCCAGGGCTTCAATGTGCAGGGCACTTGCCCATCTGTTTTGGCTATTCAGCAGAGTCCCTGCGGTTTTAACATCCCAGTTTCCAACAATGGTCTTTGAAATCACTGCAAGTAGTTTATTTGCCAAAGGATTAACAAACAAGAGATTGTTTTAGTGGTTAATGTACAAGATGGATATTAAAATCCTAGTTTTGCTACAGCTCCAAAAAGTCAGAGGATGTGGGTTAGACTCTAAGCCTGCCTGAATCCATCATTAGAATAATCCTAAAAGAATAAGGAGGAGTTCCCACATCAGCCAATACAACTCAGACTCATGGCCATATGTGCTGGCACCTGGGTTCTCAACCTTTCCCAGTCCCTCAGTCAACTGCAGTCATTCTCAGTGGGAGGGAGAAAGATAAGGGAGAGTGAGCAGGCCCACACGGCCCCTTCCTAACAGAATCTAGAAGAGGGGTAGCTGTGCAATTGTTAGTTGAAGCACTTTCCCTGTTGTTGCTGCCCCCATTCTTCACCCATATGTGAGGTTAATCTATGCTCATCCAGAGATGTGCCCCACCCCAACACCCCTTTCAAGTACAGACTCTCAAGAGTGCCTGGGTGGGAGTTCAGATGACTGGGGCAGAATGCTGATGGAGGCTGCCAGAAGGAACACATTGGTGGTACTGAATGAAGACAAAGATAATGCAAGAAAGAGGACACAATCAAATAAGGAACTCTGAGGTGCCAAGCAAGTATCCATTTCCTTAATGAGATTTGCTAATAGATTGATTCTAACCAAACAGGATTTATAGCCTGGCATTAAGAATGATGACAACCACCTTTCCCCAAGCTTGGGACATCTCTGCTATTCCAAAGGCTTGACGTCTTCAAATAGCAATGTAATTAGTCAGGCAACCCATATTTATTTATTTATTTATCCTCACTCCAGGGTATGTTTTTATTGATTTTTGAGAGAGAGAAGCATCTATGTGAGAAATACCGATCAGTGCCTCCCATGTGCACCCCAAACTGGGATTGAACCCTCAACCTAGATATGTGCCCCAACCAAGGATCGAACCCACAACCTTTCGGTGTAGAGGACAAGGCTCCAACCAACTGAGCCAGAGCATGGCAATCACATTTTTAAAAATTATGTTGAATTGAATCCTTGTGCTTTTATTCAACCAAAAGGCACCAAGAAAACTTGAGCTTATTTTCTAAATTTCAATTTTAAAACGTTCAACAATATTTGTACAATTTGAACCAATGAAGACTGCAAAAATCACTCGGTTTTGTTTATGTTGTCATAGCTAACAAAGAAAATATTTCTACTGCAAGCACTGTTAACTGAATGATAAAATGCTTAAAATAACATCCAAATAGCTAGAGTTAGTTTACCTTTGTATTAATAATTAAGGTATATTATTAAAACATGGATTTAAAAATTGCTGAATGTTAGTAAGGCCAGCCACCAAGAGATTGGATTGGGCCCAAGCCAGTTTGGCTCAGTGGATAGAGGATTGGCCTTTGGTCTGAAGGGTCCTAGGTTCGATTCTGTCAAGGGCACATGTCCAGGTTATGGGCTTGATTCCTGCAGGGGACAGCCAATCAATGATTCTCTCTCATCAATGATGTTTCTATCTCTCTCTCCCTCTCCTTTCCTCTCTGAAATCAATAAAAATAAATATATATATAAAAGAGATTGGATTGGTTAAAAGATAATCCTAGATCAAATCTACTCCTCATTCCTCACATACCCTGAGTTCACAGCCTCCTTTGTACATCAACATCCTCTGTTTTCATATCTCAGCACTTCTTGATTTTACCTTATTCCCCATGGATTTTCTCTGGGAATTCTGTGAGAGTGCTCTCTGCTCTTCTACCTGAAGCAGGAAATTGCTGCTGGGGGAACTTCCTATGAGAACTAAGCTTTTCCCAGCAATGCACTGGGGGGAGGGGTGTAACACAGGCTGCCTAGAATAGATCCTGGACCCTGGGCCACACAGCCTTGTGGAAAGAGAACCCACAGTCTCCTCACACCTCATACTAAAATTCCAGTTCACAGAGCGATTTCACACACTAGCTGGCAATGCCTAAACCTGTCATAAAACCAACTAGGGATCCACCTCATCCATCAAAGGGCTGCGGCTGCCTTTTGAGGGTCCAGCAAGGGTGTTCCTTGGCCAGGCCTAAGTCAGCTAGTGAAGAGGGATCTTCCCTTCAAATTCAAACCCTGGAAAGCAATGCACAAGAAGCTGATTGGGAGTTCAGGATGGATTCCAAAGGTGGAAGAAACTGTGTTCAGAGACTTCTTCAGAACCAACTAGCTGTGTGACCTTGGGCGGGTTACCTGATCTCCCCAAATCTGTTTCTCCCTCTGTAAAACGGGATAACAAAACAGCCCTTTCAAGGTTGGAGAAGTTTTAAAAGAAAGGATGCACGCAGCCCAACGTCTGCTGTACAAGTACACGGCAGTTATGCGGTCCTTATATAGGGTAGTGGTTAAGAGCATGGGGTGTGATGCTAGACTGTTCGGGGACAAATCCTACCTCTACCATCTTAAAGCACTGGATACATTGTGTAACCTCTAGGACTCAGTTTCCTCATCATCAACATGGAGTTCTATTACAACACAGAGTAGAATCGCCAATAAACCTTAGCTATTCTTAAATTCTTTGTTAAAAGAGCCTGCTTCTAGCTCAACCAAGACTGTAGTAGTAATTTAAATGAGAGTTCAATATAATGTGCATGTGTGTGTGTGTGTGTGTGTGTGTGTGTGTGTGTGTAAAGACTCTGCATGCTTTTATGATTTTTTTCTGGGCAGAGTCCAGTGGTGGTGTGAAGGGTGGGGCTAAACTGTAATATGAAGAAAAAAAAACTCCAAGAGGGAGAATAACCACCCACCAGGGAGCTATTCCTTTTGTAATGTACATTCCATTTCTTCTCCCTCATGCTTTTTAATTCCTTCCACATTTCCTGCCATAATTATCAAATGTTTGGTTTCTGACCTCACTTTTCTGGAGACGAGGGCCCAGGGAATTTAGAATTGTTTATTTTCTGTCCATAAACCTTTGAGTTAATGCAAGCGCTGGTGAGTGAAGGGTTTGTTGGTCTGTTTGTAGTGTCTCAGGAAGGTCACTGGAGTTGAAAAAAAAAAACACACATTACCAAAAAAAATGCTGAAATACTTTGGAAAAATCGAGCTCTCCAAGAGCTGAGCAATGGATGGCTCACACTTGCGCAAGGCTGGTTTAAGGGAAAACTTGAGATTTTAAAAGGCCGTTATACGGTCCTGACCTGACAATAACACAAAACCCGAGGGCACTTTACAGAGGAAGAAAAAAAAAAATCAGGGAATTATAAACTTACTTTATAAAAGAGAAAAAAAATTATTCCGCCCCCAAAGGAAGAGTCTCTTGGGATTCTGTGGGAGTTTCTGTTATCTCCCCTCCCTCCCCCCACCAATCCCCACAGGAGACAGAGTAGAAAGGACAAATCCCCAAGTCTTCTCAAATTCCCCTAAAGTGAAGGAAAGCACTCCAGGCGCCTTTTTGAACTCGGCTGCTGCTCCGGTCGCCGCCCCCGTCCCAAACCACCCACCCATCCCGTCCTCTCTCTCCCCCTCCCCACTCTCCCTCCATGTTCGCCTCGGTGGGGCTCCCGCTGCCGGCCCAAACTTCTCTCCGTGATTTGGGGGTTTAAGTTTCGCAGCAGCATTCCTGACCCGAGCGCCCCTCTCCCCACGTTCACGGACTCCCAGTGCCTCCCGGGGGAGGCGGGAGGCGGGCGGGAGGGGAGGGGCATCCCCAGGGCGCAGCGCCCGCCCCGCGCGCAGACCCCCGCGGCCCAGCGCCCGAGCGGGGACCCCTGCGCCTCCCACCT
Organism: Lasiurus cinereus; assembly: GCA_011751065.1. Lineage (NCBI taxonomy): Eukaryota > Metazoa > Chordata > Mammalia > Chiroptera > Vespertilionidae > Lasiurus > Lasiurus cinereus. The sequence continues at coordinate 771,741 of JAAGEH010000286.1, read as the reverse complement.
ACCTCGGCGCGGACCCAGGCGACGGCCACCAGCGCGAGCGCGAGCCAGCGAGTCCACATCTGCGGAAGAGACAGAGCGAGATTGGAGGCACCGGGCCCGCGCCGACCCCGGAAACTTCCTCGGGTCCCGCAGGCTCGCCCCCTCCGCCCCGCCACCCTCGGCGGCCGCGCCGGGCTCTCACCATGGTCCCGTCCCGGTCTCCGGAGGCGCGGGGCAGGGCGGCTGCAGCGAGCTCTAGGTGGGAGCTTGGCGATTGCCAGCCTGGGAGGAAATCCGACCTGGGCTGGCCGCCCCTTAAGACCCCTCCTTCCCCGCCGCCTGTTCCCCCCCCCCCACCCCCAGCTCCTCCCCATTCTCCTCCCCTTCTGCAGCGGCGGCCCCCGCGGCTCCGCTCCGCTCACCCCTCCCCGCCCCTGGCTCCCCGGAGCCGCGTGCGTCCTGGCGCCGCCCGAACCTCACCCCCCCCACCACCACCACCTCCGAGCCCCCCAGGACCTGCAGGCGGAGGCAGGGAGGGGGTGTCCTAGGGGACACTGCAACAAAAGCGGAGGGTGTGTGTGTGTGTGTGTGTGTGTGTGTGTGTGTGTGTGTGTAATGGGGGGGGGGGAGGGCGAAACCCCACCCCCGGAGGGGCCCTGGCTCGCTGCAGCTCCGGCGGGCTGCCGGCTCCCGGTGCAGTGGTGCCCAGGTGGGCGGTGCTGCTCGGGGGCCCCGGCCGGGGTGGGATGGGAACCTAAAGGAAAAGGCGCCCCGTAGCCCAGGGAGCCGCCGCCGCCGCCTCCCCCGGGTGAGACAGAGACAGCTGAAGGTGCCCGGGGACACCCACAGCCCGGGGTCGCTGCAGCCAGGACTCCAGGAAGTGGGCGCAGGGCCCCGGAAGATCGGTCAGAGTGGGAAGGTTGCTTTGGGTTCAACTGTGGGTTTCCTAAGGGAAAAGTGGCGGCAGCCCTGCTCTGCTGGAAAGACCCTAACTCACTCCAGCGTTTGCTATCAGCCTCACCCCGTCTGTCCTTCCCTCCGTTCCAGGAACTGTGCTCCCCTCACCCCTCTCTTCTGCCCACCCGTCAGATGTGCCCCTGTGTTCCTAATCCTGTCATCCCAGGGCCCCTCCACATTCACGCTTTGCATCTCCCCTAGCTTCCTTCCAGCGGCCTTCAAATGGTGCTGCCTCTTTGTATTGACCCCCGAACTCCCAGCTGCGGCCTCGTTCCTAAGAGAACAAATCCACTAGGCACCTTAGATTTGACATGCCCAAGGGTGAGCCCCACTTCCCACAGCTCCGAGGCCTGCTCCGCTGCCTCTTTCGGAGTAGAGCCACGAAAAGGCTCTCCACTTCCCAGACCTTGGTTGTCATCATATCCTGGCAACTTCCCCTTTGACCTCCCTGGTGCATCTCTTCACCAGCTTTTGAATGTCCATTTCCTTAGGCCAGATCTTCATCTGCTCTCACTCTGGGCGCTCTGGAAACCACCTCTTGGTTGCCTGCCTGGCAGCTCCAGGCTCTCCTCCCCTAGCCTCCACTGCAACTCATTGCCATAATCTTACTACCTGATTTAAACACTTTCTCAAGCATTTGCCCTGCCGGGAAACTTTCAGCATTCTTCCCATAACAAACCCTAACTTTCTACCTTATTTGTTAAGTCTTCTATTACTGGGCCCACCATCTAACCTTACATCAGCTCCTTAACCTACTTGCCATGCTTCTCATTGTCCTCCAAACCTGTCATGTTCACTCTACTACCATGGTTTGCTGAGTGCCTAATGTTGTGGTTTTAGGGGCTCAAATAACACCCCGTATTCCCCATGCGTGTTCACAAGCCATTGAAATAGCTGCCAGAATCAGACTGCTGGAGAGGAAAATGTCAGCTTTGTCACTGGTAAAAGCTGGAATGGTGACCCTGGCTTTAGATTTGCAGGGACAATGGACCTGCTCATCCTTCACCCCAGAATTGAATAAAATAAAATATGCTGAATGACTCCCTTAGTACCTGGCTGTCACACGCAAAGTTGGAAAATCTGCATGTGTAAAATTGCGGAGCTGGAGCCACCCAGGGCTGATAGAGAGAGGGTTGGAGGTGCAGAAGGACTCATTTTGTGAAAATCTGATTATGTAAAATTGCAGTTTTACAATTTCTGGAAAGGCAGAAAATACAAGTTTCCTAGGGCAGGCTCGCTCTCCAAACCTGAGGGGTCGAAGTGACATATGCTTTCTAACTCACCAGTCTTGCTTCTTTGATATGGAAATAAAAGAAATGGGAATAGCTGTCCCTCACCTCTATGCCAGGACCTAGGTCAACTGTGATGCACAGGGTTTGCTTCGGCCCTCTAATAATTTAAAATACTTTTCATTCTTTACACAGGTACTGTAAACCCTCCCTCCTCCCCCCACCTCTCCTCACCCCCCCCCCACTCCCCGCTTCTGCCCACGGAATCTGGCATGATCTTTTCTCTCTTCCTCCTCTGTCTATTCAAATTCTGCCTCTTTTTTGTTGTTGTTGTTTGTTTTTTTCAGGACTCAAGTAAAGTTTTATTGCTTCTCTAGCACCTTTTCTGACAATAACTTGACATAGTTAAAAGCACATGAGGCCCCAGCGTGGCACAGTGGTTGAGCGTCAACCTATGGACCAGGAGGTCATGGTTGGATTCCGGTCAGGGCTCATGCCCAGATTGCAGGTTCGATTCCCAGTGTGGGGTGTGCAGAAGGCAGCAGATCAATGATTCTCTCTCATCACTAATGTTTCTATCTCTCTTCCTCTGTGAAATTAATAAAAATGTATATTTTTAAAAAGCACATGAGGTTTGAAGCCAAACAAATCTGGCTTTTAATTCTATCACTTTAAATAATTTGAGAGTTCATAAAATTATTTAAACTCTTTGAAAATGGGTTTCTGCATCTGATAATTAGCAAAGATAATGCTTGCAGTGGGCTGTGAAATTTAAGTATGGTATATTATAGAAAATACCTGGTGAGTGGTAGATCTCCATATATGGAAGCCATTACTATTTCGTTGATCTGCATTGCAAATGAATTACAGTGGGTACCATGTGCCAAGTACTACAGAGCCAATCAAACTGTCTTATTTATTTAATTATTACAGTAAACTGAAAGGTATTTTTTATTGTTTCCATTTTCAAAATAAGGAAATTGAACCTCAGAAAAATGTGGATACTTTTCCAAGGTTAACAGTTGGTTATACAGCCCTACAACTTGTTCACATAGTTGTTCTTGATTCTCCAGCTAGATTTTTAAGTTGCTTAGGGTATAAACAATGTTTTGATATTTTTATTCTCTCTACATCTGGGGGGCACAATTGATAGATTTGACCACATTACAATTAAAGATATATGCTCAAATAAGGGCACCATAGTAAAAAAAAAAGATAGATTAGAAGAAGAAAATCAATATCTAAAACTAATAAGGAACTCATAAATATGTACATATATGTGACTCTTGTAAATCAATAAGAAGACAGAAAGCCCAATAGAAAAATGTTCCCCAAATGGCCAACAAGTAAAGTTGCTCAAAGTCACTGGTATTATTTAAACTACACAAAAACCCTGTGAAATTGGTATTATTTTATTATTTCTATTTTACAGATAAAGAAACTGAGATTTTAGTAATTTGTCTAAGATTATACAATAAGTGGCAAATATTACTTGACACTCATCATGGTGGCAAAAATTAGGCAATTGGAAAATGCCAAATGTTAGTGTGTAAGGAGTGCAGTGTTTCTGGTGTACTGTAGTGATTAAGAACATTAGCTTAGGAGCCAGAAGCTGATTCAAATGTGCCTTGGGAGTAAATCTTGGCTTTACTACTTATTGTGTAACCATGGGCAAATTACTTAAGTTCTTTGTGTCTCAGTTCCCTTGTTTGCAAAATGGGGATAATAACAGTACTGAATCCATAGCATTATTGTGCAGATTAAATGGGTTAATATAAGTCAGTTACTTAGAGCAGTGCCTGGAACATAAGCTCATAACTGTTGTGTGCTAGTTAAGAAATAATTCAATAGGAGGATCTTGCAGATACTGATGATAATTTTGTGCTATAGAGTATGGTTAACTTTAACTCTACAATAAATGAAAAACAAGCAAACAACAATAACAACAAAACAAATTGCATGAGGGCATTGACTGTTATATCAGTGAGGACCTTTTGGTTGTAAGTGATAGAGAAACTAACTTAAATAAATGGTTTATGCGGTTACATGGAATCTATTGGCCTATACATTACCTGTATATACAGCCAAGAGATCCATAGTTCTCACTTCAGGAAAGACTTCATCCAGGGGCTCAAATAAGGTCACCAAGGATCCAATTTCATGCCATCTCTTGCCTTTATCTTTAGCAATCTTATTTCATTCCTGGGTTCCACCTGGTGGCTCCTAGGAATTCTTGTCTATACTCTCTGGATGGTAAACTGACTGCAGTGATGGGCTCATTGGCTCTTGGACAACACCATCTTGGTGAGGGAGAGAGCCTCTTTCCAGAGCTGCTACATAATGCCTAGAATTCACTTTTCAAAAAGCCCAAATTGTGTTTCTTGATACCCCCATTTTCCTATGCTAGTCACCAGGAAAGAAGGAGGGTGGCGCAGGAGTGAGGGGTGGAATGGGAGGAAATCAGGCTAGCTAATGATGGGCAGGGAAAGCAGGGAGTGAATGCTGAGACTGGTCAATGTCCACTGCAGCAACGAATCACCAACCTTCATTGTGAAACCAGTGCTATCCCCAGGGGAGTGTAGGTCCCAGAGGTTATGGGGAAGATAATACATATTTTTACTTATTTCCAACCTAAAAATAAGAAATCTACTTTGCAAATATGTAGATAGACTGTGGTGCCCATATTTCATCCATATGTCAGTCATGAGTTGCACCCCATTGCCAGGTACCATGAGGAGAGAGTGGGCACTCTCCCACGTAGAGGGACTGACAGCTGCCAGTTCCCTTTAGCACATTGTGATGTACAGAAATGTACCCACTTGATATGGATTACATATCATACTATCTAGTTTTAACAAAACTAGGTAAAAAACAAAAACAGACTTCAGTTACAAAACTAAAAAAAATGAGGATAAAGCTTTTTTTTTCTATTGATAAGAAAAGAACAGAGCTGATATATTTCCTATTTCTGTAAAGTGCTGTCTGCCACATTAGCAAGATAAAAACAATGACTCAATCAGGCCTGACAGTAAGCTTCAACAAATTCAAAGGTAACAAAGACCTGTTTGAAATATGGATTCATATTCATTATTATTAGTGATATTCTCATCCCAAGTATGCTTTTAGGTATCAGTTAAAAATCTTTAGGATTTGCAAGAATTTTAGAAACCAGATATACAGAACATAAACCAGCTATGCAGAACTACTTTCTCTCTCTCTCTCTCTCTCTCTCTCTCTTCCCATTTTGACAATGCTTGAAAATGCACAATATTCAATTCAGCACTTTAGAAAGTTGAACTCAATTTAGATGAAATGTTTAGAGACTTTCTTTTAGATTTCTTACTTAATGGCAAAAGACATACATTTAGGGGAAACAATTGTCTTTCTGCTCTAATCAGGAATAGTAGTTGTACATAGAAAACAACATGATGACAAGCTAAAATCATTCTTTGGTCAGAATATCAGAATATCCCATTGAAATTGTACACACACACACACACACACACACACACACACACACTTAGCAGGAAAAACAAGTATTAGAGCAAATTACATCATGCTGATTGTATAGGCACTGAATGAAAATATGGGTGTTTCAAATGTTTCTCAACTTATTTTATTGGCTGGATTCTGTTTCAATAATGACATAAAGAGGTATTTTGTGAGCAACTAAGAAAAGCTATAAATTATGTCTTTAATGAAATATTTTCTGGAAGAACTGTGTAAGTGAAGCTACAGAGGCTGCTTTGAATGGAGCAGAAGAAGGATTCAGGATAAGGTCCCATAGCCACCCTTACAGGTGGAATCCTTGGCTGCCCATTCACAGATGAGCCACTGCAGCAAAAACATTGAGGCCAGAGGTGCATAGCATGGTACAGAAAGTGACTGATGTTGTTATTTTTATAAGTTAACATATAGCAGAATATTTGTAATACTTAGTAATGGTATGGAAAGTGACTTAGGAGAAAGGCTATTGAAATCAAATTTAGTATTTGTTTGACATAAAGACAATTCCAAATTGTTGACTTTTTATGTGAAAACAAGTAGAATGCTACTTATCAGTTCTAAAAAATCCACACAATCTACCACTTTAAGGAAAATTTGTGATGCTAGTAATGAGTCAGAATATAATTGATTAAAAATACATGCCAGTGTGACTCAGTTGGTTGAGTGTCATCCCATGCACCGAAAGTTTACCACTTTGATTTCCAGTCAGGGCACATACCGAGGTTGTTGGTTCAATCCCTGGATAGGGCATGTGTGGGAAGCAACTGATCAATATTATCACATTGATGGATGTGTGTGTTTTTTTCCTCTTTCTCCCCAGCTTTTTCCTTTCTCTCAAAAATCAAAGAAACATATTTTATGTACTATTTTAAAATTGTATATTTAGAAATGTTCATCATTAGATGATTTTGTTGTCCAAAACAATAAAGGTGTGGTACCTATAAAAACTCTCATATATACACATTGCAAACATCAACAAAATTTTCTAACCTGTTTAAAAATTTTGTAATCAAGAGTTCCATTGATTTATTTACTCATTGGTGAAAAATATGAAAGTGCAACAACTTTCAATTAATTAAAAGAAATAGTTTTGAGGAGAATCCAAAATGGCGGCATAGCTGAGCACCTAAACTGCTGCCTCACACAACAATTTCAAAACTACTACTAAAAGACAGAATGGACATCATCCAGAAACATGGGAAAGCTGGCTGAGTGGAAATTCTACAAAGAGAGGGGCTCATGGAGACCCAGAGGAGCTGCAAAAAGCTGAGGTATGGAAATGCACAGGTGAAGAGAGTGGGTGCCAGAGTGCCTGGCTGGCTTCTTCTGGCAGGAGGGAGATGGCAGACTCCCAACTGCACTGAACCCCTTATCCTGCGGCACTGAACCCCAGATCCAGCCAAAACTCATACTGGGGAAGTTTGGACTGTGAAAAGGGAGAAGTGCATGGAAATATAGGGGAGTCTCGAAAGGGCAGAAGTCTGGTGGCACGCACAGCACTGCGCGCAGAAGACCTTCTGATTGTGCTGCTGGCTTTCACTAGTGGGCGGGAGACAGAGCCTCCCAACTGCGCCACTTCTAATACCACTAAACCCCAGTTTCGGGCAAGACCCTGGGGACCCAGACTCATACAGTCTCAAATCACAGAGGAGCCGGAAAGGCAGTGGTCTAGAGGCACTGCATGTTCGCACAGGGACTGCTCCAGTGATTACCAAGAGGCATGTGAGACCCAGAGGCTGAGTAGGGCAGGCCCAACTGGAAAGCAAGGAGGTCTGTTAAGCCCTGAGACTCTACCTCTCCCAAGCTCAACAGAGAGGCTTTTGCAGTTTTGCAAGTCTTGTATCATAAGGCTGAATCCAACACAGAAGTTCTCCCAGCATAGTGAAAATGCAGAGACAAAGGAAGAGATCACAAACAAAAGAAATGGAAAAACAAACAACTGGATATAAAGTTCAAAACCACAGTTATAAGATTTTTCAAGAATCTCCTAGAAAAGATGGATAAATTTAGCGAGACCCAAGAGGAGATGAAAAAGGACCAACTAGAGATGAAAAAGGAGCAACTAGAAATGAAACATACACTGACGGAAATAAAAAATATTATACAGAAACCTAACAGCAGACCAAAAGGAATGCAAGAATCAAGTCAAAGATTTGAAATATAAAGAATCAGAAAACATTCAATTGGAAAAGCAACAAGAAAAAAGATTCCAAAGATGTGAAGATAATGTAAGGAGCCTCTGGGACAATTTCAAGCATACCAACATCAGAATTGTGGGGGTGCCAAAAGAAGAGAGAGAGCAAGATACTGAAAACTTATTTGAAGAAATAATGACTGAAAACTTCCCACACCTGGTGAAAGAAATAGACTTACAAGTTCAAGAAGTGCACAGAACCCCAAACAAAAGGAATCCAAAGAGGACCACACCAAGACACATCATAATTAAAAAATCAAGAGCAAAAGACAAAGAATATTAAAAGCAGCAAGAGAAAAACAGTTAATTACCTTCAAGGAAGCAGCCATACGATTGTCAGCTGATTTCTCAACAGAAACTATGTAGGCCAGATGGGAGTGGCAAGAAATATTCAAAGTGATGAATAGCAAGAACCTACAACCAAAAATAATCTATCCAGCAAAGCTATCATTCAGAATTGAAGGTCAGATAAAGAGCTTCACAGATAAGAAAAAGCTAAAGGAGTTCATCAACACCAAATCAGTATTATATGAAATGCTGAAAGGTACTCTTTAAGAAGAGGAAGAAGAAAAAGGTAAAAGATAAAAAATTATGAACAACAAATACATATCTATCAACAAGTGAATCTAAAAATTAAGTGAATTGAAAATTTGATGAACAGAATGGACTGGTGAATATAATAGAATCAGGAGCACAGAAAGAGAGTGGACTGATAATTCTCAGGGGGAAAGAGGTAGGGGAGGGTGCAGGGAGAGACTGGACAAAAATCATACACCTATGGATGAGGTCAATGAGAGGGGAGGTATGGGTAGAGGGAGGTGTGGGAGCAGGATGGAGGGGAGCTATGAGGGGAAAAAAGAGGAACAAATGTAATAATCTGAACAATAAAGATTTAATTTTAAAATAAGAACAAAAAGAAAAGAAATAGTTTCTAGAGCAGATGGAAATTTACACACAAGATGGGTGCCCCTATGTAGTTAAAAATCCTGCCCCCATGTAGACACAAGATGGTTGTCACAAGATGGCCAGCAGGGGAGGCAGTTGGGAGAAACCAGGCCTACAAGGGAGGGCAGTTAGGAGCAATCAAACCTCTAGGGGAGGGCAGTTAGGGGTAACCAGGCCGGCAGAGGAGGGAGGTTGGGGGCAATCAGGCTGGCAGGGGAGCAGTTAAGCATCAATCAGGATGTCAGGGGAGTGGTTAGGGGGAGACAAGGCTGGTAGGCAGAAGTGGTTACGGACAATCAGGAAGGCAGGCAGGTGAGTAGTTGGGAGCCACCAGTGGGATCGGGTTTAAATGGGCAGTCGAACATCCCTCAAGAGGTCCCAGATTAGAGGGGATGCAGGCTGGGCTGAGAGATACACATCCCGAATTTCATGCACTGGGCCTCTGGTGTCACTATAAAGTTTAGAGCCCACCACTACAGAAGAGCAAATTTCACACTTAGGCAAAACAAACAAACAAAAAAAACCCACTTCTAGAATTGAGTACAATATTTATTATTGTTAATCAAATTTATTGTGACATTTTGTTTAATCATTGAGAGCATCGGTGACAAGATGCTTTCATCAGCAACTTTGGGATAATAAAAAGTATCTATTAAATATTCATGTGGTTATTGACTTACACAGAGCAACATATAATTTAAATGTATGCCTATGAGGCCCTATCTAAAGATGCTAGCTTCACACAATCTCCTCAGTTAATTTCTGAAAATTCTGTAAATCAGAAGTATAAATTTTCATATTATATTCACAGAACTATGATTTGTGATCATCAATCTACTATCACAAGCTTGGCAGGCCTATTAATTTGTATAAATAAAGGAATTTTATGTCATGAAATCTTCATGATATTCAGCCTATTCCTTTTGCAGCCAGCCCACTTTCTCTCCATTTCCGTAACCCTATCTACTCTCCCTCTAGAATATGAGTCCCCTTTCACTCATCTGTGCATTCTGCTCCACTCTAGAAGTAGCAATGATCTAGGGTAAGACAATCAGTGCATTTCATTCCTCTGGCCACATTTCAGGAGTAGCCATCTGAGCAAAGTCAGGCCAATAGGGCGATGAGATACTGCCAATTCTACAGAGCCAAGAGGTGGAGCCCCATAATATCTATCATCAGAGCCTCAAACTGAGCTGAATCTGGTTAGCCATAGACTTTTTTTAAAAATTTTATCTTTATTGTTGCAAGTATTACAGATGTTCCCCCTTTTTTTCCCATTGACCCTTTCCACCCCGCACCCATCCCTCCCAGGCCTTCACCACACCATTGTTGGTGTTGGTGTTGGTATGCGTATAAGTTCCCTAGTTAGCCCCAGACTTTTTAGCTTTGTTGTCTCTTGTTTTTGCTCAAGACTCTTAGGTTGCTTCCCCCCCCCCTTTTTTTTTCTTTTGTCACAATTGAAAAAAATTCCAACTGATAATCAGGCCATCAATATAATTCCAGAGTGCTTAAAACAATAAAATAGTTAGCAAAAATAAATGCAACAATTCTTTAAGCCTAATATTTGTAAGAGCTATGAAACATCAAAGCTGGAAAGAGGAAATGATTTTCTCAAACACTCACAGACGAGCAGATGTTCTGTCCACTGCACCAGGCTGCCTCCTCCATTTTTCAGCCTGCTGCAGACTTGGGGGTGTGTATTATTAAATGACGCCTTTAATGCATGCGATTGAACTGGACTCACACTACCCTAAGGCAAGAGGGGACTCTTTGACTGGTGAAGGTATGTGGGGTTGAAGGAAGAACTGCAGGAACTAAGGTCTTAGGAATCTGAATGGGACTGGGTGTAGTAGGCCAAAAAATATGCTCCCTCCATCCCTGCCAAGATTCACTCACATCTTAATCTCTGGAACATGCAAATGTTACCTTATATGCGAAAGAGTGAATAATGTCTCATATGGCAAAGATGTATCAGCTAAGGATCTTGAGAGGAGGAGCCTATCCTGGATTATCCAGGTGAGCCCTTGATGTAATCATGTGCATCCTTATAAGAGAGGCAGAGGGGTATTAAACATAGAGGAGAAGAGAAACATGCAGAGAAGTCAACATAAAGATGGATGCAGAGATTGGAATGGGCAGCCACAAGCCAAGGGACTCCAGGGAATACTGGCAGCCACCCGAGCAGGACAAGTCAAGGAACAGATCCTCCTCCCAGTCCCTCAGCTTCTGGAGGGAGCATTGCCTTGCTGATATCTTGATTTCAGTCTTCTGTCCTGCAGAACTGAGAGAGAATAAATTTCTCTTGTTGTAAGTCACCAAGATCGTGGTAAGATTTTTTTTAATCCTCTTCCAAGAATTTTCCCCCCATTGATTTCCAGTCTGTGGAAGGGAGGAAGGAGAGGGAGAGAGACACATAGGCTCATTGCCTCCCTCACGAACCCTTACCAGGAGAACATACAACTGAGGCACATGCTCTTGACAGGAAATCGAAGCCGCACGGCCCTTTTGTCCAGGGCCAATGCTCTAACCACTGAGCACTGTCCAGGGCATGATGGTTATAACTTTTATGGCAGCCCCAGTGGCTTCATGACATTAATTGGCAGCATCAGGTTGTTGATGGGTTGAGGCTCCCCTAAGACGACCCCTGGGGATAGGTTTTCATGGCCAGACCCAAGTCTCAAGAGAGTCTTTCTTCATTCTGTGGCTATTTCACCTTCCCTCTCCCTCACTCCTGGTATAGTCTCCCTCCCTCCGGACTCTCCCTTTGTCTTCTTTCTCTCTTCTTCACTCCAGACTCCCATCTTGGGAGAAGATGCAGGATGCTGATGCACCACATGGGCTTTGCAGAAAGCAGGTGATGCTGCTTTTCCCTTTGCTGAAGAGAAAATGCCTCCCCCTGCCTAGCTTTGGTGGAACACTCTGTTATCAGCATAATCACTGGCATTTATCACAAACCTCAGTGACGAGATTCTCCCAGGGCCTGGGCTACGCCCCGGGAGAAAATCAGGCAATTCTGAGCAATGACAGGACTTCTTTCAGACCCTCAGCTATTATTTTTAATGCGGCAGCAAAACTTAAAAATGGAAGCGAATAAATACAGCTGGTTAAAGGAACTGACCTGCACAGGAAAGTCATGCAGTAGAAGAATTTGGCTCATTAAGAATGTGTGAACATGGCAGGAAATGCTCATTTTTCCGGGTTTTTCACAGTAAATAGAAATGCTGCCATTCACCTGCTGGATGCCACTCAGAGGGAGCCCGTCAGAGATGCCACCTGGAAGCCCCTCCAGCTGGCTCTGCCCCTTGATGTCTCTCCTCTTTGCCCTCATTAAATCTGTAGTCGCTTATGGCTACTTCCAAAGAAAGCTGACTCTTTCAATTTATGTCTTTAAATAGCTGTAATGGATGTGTGAGGGAGTTGGAATATCTCTGCAAAAAAGAGACTTGTAGTTTCTTTTCTTTCTTTTTTTTTTAACATGAGGAAGTGGTGCTACTCCATTATGAATTTTCATTTATATGGACCAGATTGACTCTGTGTTGGGGGTCTCCAAGACCACTTTCAGGTTCCATAGTTAGCTAGGAGGATTCACAGGACTGGGCACAGTGTTGAGCTCACGACAGTGATTTATTACAGTGAGAGGATACAAAGCAAAGGAAAAGGCACATGGGACCAAGACCAGAGGAAACCAGGTACAAGCTTCTAAGAGTCACACAGGATGCACTCAATTCTTCCAGCACAAACTGGGACATCTGTGAGATGTTGTCCACCAAGGAAGCTCATTAGAGACTCAAGACCTAGGGTTTTTGTTGAGGCCTGGTCATGCAGTCACTCTCTGCCTAGTACATACCAGAATTTCAGATTCTTAGAAGGAAAGCAAGTGTTCAGCATAAGCCATATTGTTTGCATACGTTAGGTGCAGTTAGCCACTCTCATCATTTCTGGAAATGGTGGGAACTCTCCTGAATCTAAGTTTTCTGATGCCAGCTGTGGACCAACATTGCAATCAGGGCTTTCTAAGGATAGCAGTCTCAGGGCTACTATGTTAACTCTTTCATCTCTACAACTTACCAATGGCCATGCATATCCTGAATTAAGGAAAACTTGAAGTTATAAAAACAGAACTTAGTAAATATAAACTAGGAGATACATCATGAAGTCACCAATGTCTGTCATACTTCAAGTAGTACTTACATGCCATGTGCTTAGCCTGTTAGTTAGCCTGGCCATTAATAATGGGGCAAGGTATGGTTGGACATGACTGAGACCAAGAGTCACAGAGTAAGACCAACAAGGGGAGCTCCATAGAGGAGGTGAGTGTCAAATTGATCGAATCTACTGTCTTGGGAAGAATAAATGCTAGATGGAGAAAGGGAAAGTGGGTGACTGGGGCTCAGACTAAGTGAGAACAAAGTTGAGGTATTATTCCAGGTCTTCATGAAGCCTGGTGTGCTCCTCAGTCTTGAAAGTCTATGGTCAAGATAGAGATGATGCCTCCTAACTCACATTGTGCATCCTTGCAATGAGCTCATTATTCTCATTATTAGAAGTGTGTCTTTTCTAAGTAGCCTGAAGGAACCCAGCTAACCACAGGGATTTGGCAACTAAAATGAGAATGGTTGTGCTAGAAGACGTCTGAGGACACTTGAAAGAGTATAGTCTAGATTAATTACAGAAAGTAGCACCTTATGTTGCAAAATGGAAGTTTCAGAACACATTCCACTTCCTCAATACAATAACAACAACAACAACATAAGTAGGCTTAAGAAAAGCTTTAAAAATTATCTGCATGGTTGCATCATAAGAAGTTCAATTTGTTGGGACTATTTCCTCGACGATGAGACAAAAGTCTGGAAAGAGAGTGATGATCTCCTGTGACATAACTCTGGTGTCCTTGGCATATACAGGCAGTCCTCAGGTTACGTCGGACTCGATGTATGTCTTTTCATGGTTACACCATCTCCCATTTATTTGTATATATAAAAAAGTTCCGTCATTTCAATGTATGTTCATATGTGCTTTATGTTTTTTGTTTGTTTGTTTGTTTGTTTGTTTGTTTGTTTGTGCTTTACGTTTTTTATTATTTATTTGCCACAAGTAAAGGTCAGGAATTGTTATCTTTCTTTTAATTTTTTCTTTTTTATCTTTTCACTTCATATGTGCTCCATGTGAGAGGTGCTTATTTAGGTGGGTTCCGACTTACAGCAAAAATCACATTATGTCAGGACCTAACTTGAGGATCTACTGTATAGTCCAAGCAGGAGGAACCCAGGATGGTCTGGAGCCAGGGTTCCCTTTAATGAGACTGCCAGCAGGGGCTGTGATGATGATAAGAGCCCCTAAGGATTTGAGCCCCAGAATCCTCAAACCAGACTTGAATAGTGAGCTGAGGCATCCTGATGGGCTCAGTGGGAGGCAATTATTCAACCTCTGCACCCCAAGCAGGCTCAGGGGATGAGTTTAGTGTATTTATCAACTTGTCTATGGATTAAATAAATCACAAGAGTCAGGATTTTGGGATTCTACAAGGATGAGGCTAATCAGAAATGTGCTCCATGGGCACTTTTAGCCCAGGATGTCCTTGTGAAAGGCCCCTAAGACACGCAATTAGTGTGGGGGGGACACACCACCTGCCATCTGGCTAAGCACCTCAGAGACTCCCATTGACATGTCCTTGGTTGAGGCAGGACTGTGATTAGAAATGTGGCTTCATTTCACCTCCATCACCTTCTAAAGGAAAGGATAACGTCTCTTTATCTGGCATGCGACCTTTTAGTTGAACTTGAAGTATTTGGGGCTGTTCGAAGATAGTGCTAAATGGCACAAGAATGCTTACTCTGTGCTGATTATTCCCTAGCAAGCTTCCTGAAGTAAAAGAGATAAGGGTTGTCAGAGACTATCCGGTTTTAGTATTGGGGCATTTCCATCCTTTGTTATTTAAAATGGGCTTGGAACTTTCTTTCTCTATAGGGAGAGGAGAAACTGAAAAGCTTTCTTAAGCACTGGGGCTTGGTTATGCTTTGAATACAGAGTAGTGTGGTTAAGACTACAGATTTTGAAGTGTTAGAGTCCTGCAAGTTAGCTGCTTGGGCCAGTTACCTAAACTTTTTGCTCCTTTGTTTCTTGTGTAGATGTAAATAATAATAATAATATCACACATGGGTTTGTTTGTTTTTATAAGGATGAGATTGAATAATGTATGTAAAACATTTAACATAGCACTCAGCACAGAGTAAACACTCAATTACTACTAGCTATTTATTTAACTACTAGAGCCCAGTGCATGAAATTCGTGCAGGGGTGGGGGGAGTGAATGTGGCCCTCAGCCCAGCATGCACTCTCTCCAATCTGAGACCCCTCAAGGGATGTCAGACAGGGATTGGGTTTAAACAGGCAGTCAGACATTCCTCTCACAATCTAGGACTGCTGGCTCCCTACTGCTCACCTGCCTGCCTGCCTTTGCCCTTAATCGCTTCTGCCTGCCAGCCTGATCACTCCCTAACCAAACTGACCATCACTCCAACACACAAGATAGCCCTGCCAGCCTGATTGACACCTAACTGCTCCCCTGCTGGCCCAATTGCCCTTAATTGCCCTCCCCTTTGACCTGGTCACCCGTAAATGTCCTGTCCTGCTGGCATGATCACCCGTAACTGCCCTCCCTTGTCAGTCTGATTGCCCCTAACTGCCCTCCTTTGCAAACCTGATAGCCCCAACTGCCCTCCCCTGAAGGCCTGGTCCCTCCCAACTGCCCTCCCCTGCTGGCCATCTTGTGTTTACATGGGGGCAGCTATCTTTGACCACATGTGGGTGGCCATCTTGTGTGTTGGAGTGATGGTCAATTTGCATATTACTCTTTTAATAGATAGGATTTTATTTTATTTATTTTTAATTTTTTAATTAAATCTTTATTATTCAGATTATTACATTTGTTTCTCTTTTCCACTCCATAGCTCGCCTCCACCTGGCCTTCCCCCTCCCTCGAACTTTACCTCCCCCACATTGACCTCATACATAGGTGTATGATTTTTGTCCAGTCTCTCCCTGAACCCCCCTCACCCCTTCCCCCTGAGAATTATCAGTCCACTCTCTTTCTTTGCCCATAATTCTATTATATTCACCATTTATTCTGTTCATCAGATTTTTAATTCACTTGATTTTTAGATTCACTTGTTGGTAGATATATATTTATTGTTTCTAATTTTTATCTTTACCTTCTTCTTCTTCTTCCTCTTCTTAAAGAGTACCTTTCAGCATTTCATACAATACTGATTTGGTGTTGATGAACTCCTTTAGCTTTTTCTTATCTGTGAAGCTCTTTATCTGCCCTTCAATTCTAAATGATAGCTTTGCTGGGTAGAGTAATCTTGGTTGTAGGTTCTTGCTATTCATCACTTTGAATACTTCTTGCCTCTCCCGTCTCACCTGCATAGTTTCTGTTGAGAAATCAGCTGACAATTGTATTGGTGCTCCCTTGTAGGGAATTAACTGTTTTTCTCTTGCTGCTTTTAATATTCTCTTTGTCTTTTGCTCTTGGCATTTTAATTATGATGTGTCTTGGTGTGGTCCTCTTTGGATTCCTTTTGTTTGGGGTTCTGTGTGCTTCCTGGACTTGTAAGTCTATTTCTTTCACCAGATGTGGGAAATTTTCAGTCATTATTTCTTCAAATAGGTTTTTAGTATCTTGCTCTCTCTCTTCTTTTGGCACCCCCACAATTCTGATGTTGGTAAGCTTGAAGTTGTCCCAGAGGATCCTTACATTATCTTCACATCTTTGGATTCTTTTTTCTTGTTGCTTTTCCAGTTGAGTGTTTTCTGATTCTTTATATTTCAAATCTTTGACTTGATTCTTGCCTTCCTCTAGTCTGCTGTTAGGACTCTATATAATATTTTTTATTTCAGTCAGTGTCTCTAGTTGGTCCTTTTTCATCTCCTCTTGGGACTCGCTAAATTTATCCATCATCTCTAGTTGGATCTTTTGCATCTCTAGTTGGTCCTTTTGCATCTCTTCTTGGGACTTGATAAATTTATCCATCTTTTCTAGCATATTCTTGAAAAACCTTATAAGCGTGGTTTTGAACTCTCTATCCAGTCGTTTTTTTCCCTCCATTTCTTTTGTTTGTGATCTCTTCCTTTGTCTCTGCATTTTCACTATGCTGGGAGAACTTCTGTGTTGGATTCAGCCTTATGATACAAGACTTGCAAAACTGCAAAAGCCTCTCTGTTGAGCTTGGGAAGGGTGGAGTCTCAGGGCTTAATGGACCGCCTTGCCTTCCAGTCAGC
Source organism: Lasiurus cinereus (assembly GCA_011751065.1). NCBI lineage: Eukaryota > Metazoa > Chordata > Mammalia > Chiroptera > Vespertilionidae > Lasiurus > Lasiurus cinereus. The sequence continues at coordinate 754,650 of JAAGEH010000286.1, read as the reverse complement.
CCCGCCTTACACAGCCCCTGGGTCTCACATGACTCTGGGTAATTGCTGGAGCAGTCCCTGTGCGCACATGCAGTTCCTCTAGACCACTGCCTTTCTGGGTCCCCTACACCCAAGGATCATATGAGTCTGGGTCCCCAGGATCTCGCTCGAAACTGGGGTTTAGTGGAGTTAGAAGTGGTGCAGTTGAGAGGTTCTGTCTCCTGCCCACTAGTGAAAGCCAGCAGCACAATCAGAAGTTGTCTTCTGCGTGCAGTGCTGAGTGCACCACCAGACTTCTGCCCTTTCGCGACACCCCTAAATTTCCATGCACTTCTCCCTTTTCACAGTCCAAACTCCCCCAGTATGAGTTTCGGCTGGGCCTGGGGTTCAGTGCCTTAGGATAAGGGGTTCAGTGCAGTTGGGAGTCTCTGTCTTCCTCCCGCCAGAGAAAGCCAGCCAGGTACTCCAGGACTGGCTCTCTCCACGCGTGCGTTTCCGTACCTCAGCTTTTTGCAGCTCCTCTGGGTCTTCGTGAGCCCCTCTCTTTCCTTCTAGTTGTATAATTTCCACTCAGCCAGCTTTCCTGTGGTTCTGGATGATGTCCATTCTATCTTTTAGTTGTAGTTTTGAAACTGTTGTGTGAGGCAGCAGTGTAGGTGTTTACCTATGCTGCCATCTTGGATCTAAAAAATCGGACTTTATTTTTTCACAAGTACTAAATTCTGCATATGATTACTTTATTCCTGAACCTTCAGATCAAGAGCAGAACAAGGGTCGATTTACTATCAAAGGCAGTAAATCTTTGGATTTCAGTTCTGTGGTTTCTGCTATTTTTGACAATCTCAAGGGTTCATGTCATGGTATACTCTTTATATATATGTCACCCTAATCTAAAAGAGATAAAAAGTAGTCAGGATGCAGGAGAATCATTTTGAGTACCCATCTAGCCCTGTCCTTCCCTGAGAACTGTCCCTCCCCACCTCAACCCTAAAGAGAGATGGACCCCAAAGCTGGTATTGCACCTCATGACCCCTGACCAGAACTGATTAGACACTTGATGAGCAAGAGCCAATTTAGGGTTTGAATCAACCCAATTTTCAGTACATACACGAAGGAGAAATTGAGGATCACATCTCATGAGAGCTACAAGGTATGTTCAAATAGTTCTGAAGAAAAAGTGTCTATAATACACACAGAGAGTGAAAGCAAACCTCACAGAATCATAACAATTGGTAAATCTAACTAAAGGACATACAAGTGCTCATTGTTTCCATTCTTTCCATTCTTATTTGGTCTAAAACTTTTAAAGTTGGAAAAAGGTATTGATGAAAAATAAAAATCCCCCTTGAAAAGATTAAGCAATAGGATACTCCTTGAGTCAGAAATTAGTTCTAGAGTCTCTAGCCATCTCTGCTTGGCCTTGAGCTGAGAGACTGCATGTTAATCTTGGGTGAAGGAACCAACACACACAGGAGAGAAAGCTGTATTTCGGGGAACGACTAGAGAAGCAGAGGTGCAGGAACACACAGAAGAGAGAGAGCCTGACATTCCTGGGATATGGGGAATGTAGGCTGTATTCCTGACCTCCTCGTTCTGGCCTCAGAGGCCTAGTTCTGGTGCAAGGCTTGGGAGATAGGGTATGTAGTGAAACAGCTACAATTGATAAAAGCTACAGAAACTGCTAACAAAAAGTAAGACTACTCCACATTGGATTTGTGGCTTAAAACTGGCAGAGACAACATCGATCCAACATGGTGACTAATTTTACCCAACAGTAACCCGTAGCCTCATCATATGGTCATTGTAACACATTAGCATGTTGAGCAAATGGAAAGCCCATATAAGGACACACAATAGCCTCAGAGCTCCTCTGAGAAATCTCCACCCCTTTCCTGGGAAAATCCTGAATATTCCTCCCCCTTATTGAAAACTCTATTCCCCGATGAATTGAACCTTAATAAAGGAAGCACATCCTGCTAAGGGAGGCTGCTCTGTCTGGAATAGCCCACTCTCTTTCTCACTGCTTCACTAATAAACTCACTTTCCCAGTAAAATCTATGCTGGCTCATGTTTAAATTCTTTCTCCAAGAACCCATAGTGGATGTTGAACTCTTGGGTTCCAGGACCCTTGGAATGTCTGCATCATTCTTTCTACCCCTCAGGTCCATGAGTTACCCTGATATGCTTCCAATAAATTATTTAAATGTTTTTTTGCTTATGATAGATTTAGTGTTTCTGGTCCTTGTGAAAAAGTGGACTCTGATCAAGTCCCCTGGCAGGCCTGTGGTAACAAGTGCACTAAGACATATATGGGACTCTTCCTCTGAGTTGGTGGGTGGGATAACTGGTTCAGCTAGAAATTGTGCCTTGCAGACTGCTAGCATCTGCATCTCAATGGACTATGTAGGACAGGCAATCTAAGTATGAACCAGAAGTATAACTTTCCATTATACTTTTTGGGGAAGGGGATAAATGATATGTGTAGTGGGAACATATTCTTCAGGACACAAACTCAGGAGTGGGGTGGAGGTTGGGGAAGTAACTATTTTTCCTTTTCTATGCTGAGCTTAAGTCCTATCTGCAGCCTCCTTCTACATAGTAGCAGAGTTTGAGTTTGCTCACTGGGTTCAGTGTTTTCCCTGGGGGATTATGTTGGGGAAGAGGGGTTATAATGCACACCTGGCATCTCCAAAGGTGTCCCCCTCACCCGCTTATCCTCCCTGCCCTCACTGTGGGGTGTCTCCTGGCTACTCTGAGGCAGCTTCTGACCTCTTGACCTACACCTTCTCTAGGGACAGACCATTCAACTACCCCCTGCCTCACTGGCATGGAGTCTTACCACTCTCTGGACTCAGATCTCTCCAACAGATTCGATTTACCTTCCTCTGTAGCTTCTAGAAGGGCACAGAGTCTTTCTTAAGTCACCTAGGTAAATCTCTCTCTCCCCTCCTAGGATTGAGGACTGGATTATAAACCCCTGGAATTCTTCTTAGTCTACTGTTTATATTGAATTTTCTTTCAAAACTTAAGTGTTTGATTTTTACTAGAGTAGATGCACAGAAATGGCGTGTTTTGTTATTTTCTTTCATTACAAAATAATCAGAACTAACAAAGAGTGGCTTTCTGTGTTACCCTTTTAGAAACATGGAATGCACAATTTAATATGTAATCTGGCATAATTTTATGCCCTGAATCATTTTGGGTATTAGCTTTTGATATCTAAAGACCAAGCTTTTGGATCACAAAATCGTTTTTTCTTGGAAAGCCTATTTTGAAATCCAAATGTTAAGAACTGACTTCTTTGTTATTTGCATTTTGTTATAACAAACTTACCCTGAGGCAATGACAACTTCCATTCTAGGTCAAAATGGAGACTGGTCAACGGATAGAAGAAAGTGAGGGGGTGGGCAGGAGAACACATCAGGTTATATCCACTTCATATGCCAATGTAGTATTTATGAATTTGGGGATTTAAATAGATTGCATAAGTTATCCTTGCCAATGTCAAGGTTTTCTTCTATCGAAAGGTACAAGATTTTTCCTTGCAAAGATTATACTATACTAGAGCCTCAGTGCACAAAATTTGTGCATGGGCATGGGGGGTGTTCTTCAGCCCAGCCTGCTCCCTTCCCAATCTAGGACCCCTTGAGGGATGTCCGACTGCCTGTTTAGGCCCGATAAGAGTAGGATAAGGCCTAAACGAGCAGTTGGACATCCCTCTCACAATCCAGGACTGCTGGCTCCCAACTGCTCACCTGCCTGCCTTCCTGATTGTCCCTAACCACTTCTGTCTGCCAGCCTGATCACCCCGTAACCACTCCCCTGCCAGCCTGATTGATGCCTAACTGCTCCCCTGCCAGCCTGTTTGCCCTTAACTGCCCTCCCCTGTAGGCCTGGTCACCCCTAACTGCCCTCTCCTTCAGGCTTGATCACCCCCAACTGCCCTCCCTTGAAGGCCTGGTTCCTGCCAACTGCCCACTGCTGCTGGCCATCTTGTGGTGGCCATCTTGTGTCCACATGAGGGCAGCCATCTTGTGTGTTGGAGTGATGGTTAATCTTCATATTAGTCTTTTGTTAGATAGGATAGAGGGCTGGTGCATGGGTGGGGGCCAGCTGGTTTGCCCTGAAGGGTGTCCTGGATCAGGGTGGAAGTTCCCTTAGGGAATGGGGTGGCCTGGGCAAGAGGCCTATAGTGGTTTGCAGGCCAGCCATGCCCCCTGCAACCCAAATGGAGGCTCTGGTATCTGGGATTTATTTATCTTCTACAATTGAAACTTTGTAGTCTGGAATGGAGCCAAGCCTTCTGCTCACTCAATGATGGCAGCTATTGAAACTTTGTTGCCTTAAGCAGAGGCCTGGGTCGGCCAGGGTGTGTGGAAAGCTTGGCTTCCTCCATCACCAGGGGCAACCCAAGCCTCCCTTCTGCTCTTTTCGTAGCCATAGCTATCTTGGTTGGGTTAATTTGCATACTCACTTTTGATTGGCTTGTGGGTGTAGTGGAGGTATGGTCAATGTGCATATTACTCTTTTATTAGATAGGATGGGAATATCTTGTGAACCTGAAACTTGAGTTGGATGGGGCAACTTCAACAATCTAAACGCAGCTGGGGATAGGAGGTAGCAAAATCTGTAAGTCACTAAAACAGGTTTCATTGAAGCCACACATCAAAGAGTTCATCCATAGGCAAGGGTCTTAAAAGAAAAAATCGATTTATCTTTACTTATATATGCACTAGGTCCCGATGCATGAAATTCAAGCAAGAGTAGGCCTTCCGCCCTAATGGGTTTGGTTCAGTGGATTGAGCATCAGCTTGCAGACTGAAAGTTCCCAGGTTCGATTCCGGTCAAGGGCATGTACCTTGGTTGTGGCCACATCCCCAGTAGGAGGGGTGCAGGAGGCAGCTGATCAATGTTTCTCTCTCATCTTTGTTTCTAACTCTCTATCCCTCTCTCTTCTTCTCTATAAAAAAATCAATAAAATATATTTAAAAAAAAAAAGAGTAGGCCTTCCTTTCCCTGGCTGCTGGCTTCCCTCTGACACCTGAAATCTGGGCTTCCCTCACAGCCCTGTTTCAGTCCAGAAGGAGGACTGGTCTAATTAGCATATTATGCTTTTATTGTTATAGATATTCACTTATCAAGTTTCTAAAGTTGGATTGAGGATAGTAAGAGACAAAAAGATAATATTGTATATTGCAAACAGCAAGAAAAACTATTGATCACATTAGATAACAATGGAGGAGTTAGCACAACAACAAATATAACAAGTTTAAGCATTTAAAACATCAAGGCTGTCTAGGAACTTTAGTGTAAAGATAACATGTCTTAAATTTCACATTTGTTCCTATAACTAGTACTTTAATTGATCAACACTTTAGAGAAAATTCAGAGAAATCTAATCTAAGTAAGATATATTAGATTCATAATCCATATAATAAATAGGTAATATGCAAATTGACCATCACTCCAACACACAAGATGTCTGCCCTCATGTGGACACAAGATGGCCACCACAAGATGGCCGGCAGGAAAGGGCAGTTGTGAGCAATTAGGCCAGCAGAGGAGGATAGTTAGGAGGGGCAAGGCCTGAAAGGGAGGGCAGTTGGAGAAAATCAGCCTGCAGAAGAGGGCAGTTAGGGGTGACCAGCCCTGCAGGGGAGGGCAGTTAGGGGAAATCAGGCTGGCAGAGGAGTGGTTTGGGGGTGATCAGGCTGGCAGGCAGAAGCAGTTAGGGCAATCAGATAGGGCAAGCAGGCAGGTGAGCGGTTGGGAGCCAGCAGTCCTGGATTGTGAGAGGGATGTCCGACTGCCCATTTAGGCCTGATCTCTAGGGCCTAAAGGGCAGTTGGAAATCCTTTAAGAGATCCCAGATTGGAGAGGGTACAGGCTGGGCTGAGGGACAATCCCCATGAACGAATTTTGTGCACTGGTTGTCTAGTTTAATAATAAAATATAATAACAATAGTGTGACATGATTTTATGCCCTTAGTGTTTTGTGGGCATTGGCTTTTGATAACTAAAAGCCAAGTTTTTGATTTCAAAAAAAAATTTTTTTTACAAAGATTATTTGGGCTAACTTGTGCACAAACCCCCTTGCCAAACTCAAATGCTGAAGCCTTCAGAACTTCTAAAAAATGTATTTTTCCCCCTGGTTTTCCAAAATGTCTAAAATGATTGTGTATTAACTTTAAACCAAGAAAAAAACATCATAAAATCTACCAGGTGGTTAGGTAAGACAGTGCACAATGAATTCAGTCATTTTGTCATTCTGACTATAATGGAAGATGTTTAAAAGAGTGAGAGTGACAGATGCCAGAGTGCAAGGGTGGAGGAGTGACTAGAGAGTGAGGAAGTAAAGACACAGGTAATGTGAATGTGAAAATGGAACTGGGTTTCGAGAAAGCTTTTTTTTTTTTAGATGGAGGAACACTTAGATGTATTTATAGGTGGAGGAAGTAGCTCTAGGAGAGGGAGAGGTTATACAAATATAGAAAGAGAGAAAGGCCTGGAGGAAGCTAGAGGGATTGGATTTGAGGCCACATAGTAAGGAGATTAGCCTGGGACAGGTAGAAAGGAGAAAAGTTAGAGGCTGATGGGTAAGGTTAGAGGAAGGGGGAAGAGAAGTTGATGGCTTCCTGTCTGACAGCCCTTTTTTGTGTGTGATAAATTATCTCAGTTGCTGAGATTGATGGGGATAGGCTGGAGAAGGGGTTTATGGAGGGTGTGTGTTATCAACACAGAGGATGAGAAATAGTATTTAATAGGCACAAGGAAAATCATCGCTGGTTAGGGTTGAGGTTCTGGTCAGAGTTGAGAGAAAACAGGGGGATAGAGACAACTGTGAGTTACTAAAGGAGAGGAGTAATATGGTCACAAATGTATTTCAGGAAATTTTTGAAGTGTTGGTATACCAGATGGTGCAAGTGAACTTGGCCAAATGTTAGGGTGACCAGTAATGAGGTTGAAGAATGGATGGTGAGCAGAGTCCTTTTGAAGAGAGATCATCTAGACTCTTAAAATATGGGAGACATCATCAGACCACATTTCTCCTTGGCCAGTTAGCTCCCTGTGACAGGACAATTGGGGATGGTATAGAGATTGGACGCCTGGAAGAGATTCTTGGAACTATTTTTGCTTTCTGTTCCTCTCAGTGTCACCCCAGAAAAGGTTCTTCACCCTTTGGATGACAACCGGCTCTGGTTTCCATACTGGTAAGCCACCTCATAGTATCCCCTTGGAGGTGCCGGCCCCAGGCAGCTGGCCTCGTCTCCTCAGAGAGCTGAGTCCCAGTTTGAGTCCCCATTCTGAGCTCCCAGAGACACCAGCACTGACAGGCAGTCTCCAGCCTGGGCCCCAGCTCAGCAGGACCTCTTCTCTGTGCTCCCAGATTTTGATAATGGAAACCTCTTCCCTTTACTTCCAGCCCTTTGCTTCCTGCAATTCTGCTACCTCAGTGTTCCCCCTTTGCCTGTCAGCCCCCAATACCTGCTTAACCAGTTTCTGCAGTTAAAACTCTTTTTGTGGAAAATCACTTGAGTGGTTTTTGTTTTCTTGATGAAATCCTTATTGTAAGAGCCACGTTATTAGTTGGCTAGGGTTGCTATAACAAATAACCCAAAACTGGGTGATTTAAACAATAAAAGTTTGTTTCATAGTTCTGTAGGAGGTGAGAAGTCTGCAATCAAAGTGTTGGCAGGGTTGATTCCTTCTGAGAGCCACGAGGGAAAGTCATAAATGGTCTCTTTATACCAGTCTTCCCTCTATGTGTATCTGTCGTCAAATTTCTCCTTTTTATAAGGTCACTAGTCATAATGGATCTGAGCTCATCCTACTGACTTCACCTTAACCTGATTACCTCTGTAAAAATCCTCTCTCCAAATGAGGTCACAGTTCGATATACTGGGGGGTTAGGACGTCAACATATGGATATGGCAGGGATGGCAGAAGACACAATTCAACCTATAACAGCCACCTTCAGCATAATAAACAGCAATTAGAGAAAAGTGTGCATTTAAGTTTTGGTTGGTCCACTTCTAGCTTTATGTCCTTGGGCAAGTAGCTTCAGCTCTCAAAACTTCAATTTTTATACTATGTGAAATAGTTCTTATTGCAAAATTTAAATTAGGTAATAAAATAAAAAGAAATTCCAATTCTCCTCTTTCTTTCTTTGTTCTCTGTATTTTCTGGAAGATAAACATGTTGCTCCTCCTTCTATTGCTAATTCTATTATTCTTACCCTGCTTCAATTAAATAAAAAAAAGAAAGAAAGAAAAGAAAAGAAAGGAGTTTGATTGTTCACAACTGGCTCTGTCTTGACTGACCAGGGCTGTGCTGACCACTGGAAATTCACGCTCCACTAACAGCTCTGCAAACCTCACCCAAGTGGTGTCAGAAGGGCTTCCGCCCAGCCTCCCTGCGCTCTCTAACTCATTTCTCTGCTTCCTTTGGCAAGGTCTGGGTGTGCCTCTGTTAGAGACCCCACTTTCCCAAATAAGTCTTGGCCAAGTTTCTGGCTGCAAACCACACCCCTGCCTCTCAGGGGAGAGTGCTTTTCCACATAAGACTTTGTTTAAAAATCCTTGTCCTGGAAGCGAACAAGCTGTGAGTTGCTTAAAAAGTAATGGTTACCTATGAACAGCGCAGCTAAATATAGTCATGCAAAATGCAGTATTTTCAAACAGAAGAGCGTTGTTTAAACAAGAATTTGAATATTTTTTTTCCTTGAAGGGATACAATGAGAAACCTCAGCAAAGCCTGTATTATGAACTATTTTAAAAAGAAATGGAGTTTTTAAAGTGGTGTGATGGTTAATTGTATATATCAACTTGACTGTGTCACAGTGTGTCCAGATATTTGGTCAAACATTATTCTGGGTGTTTCTGAAAGAGTGAGATTGACATCTAGAGTTTAGGAATGCCGCTAAACCTTCTACAATGCAAAGGACAGCCCCCATACCAGAATCATCCAGCCCAAAGTGCTGATAATGCCTTGGTCTAGACACTTTGACTTAGTCACCTCATTTCTGTTCATGGCATCAACCACCTTCCCTAACTCCAGCCCAGAAAAACCACCTGAGTGTCTGCCTTAGACAACCAACATCTTAGCAGGTATCTTTACCTAGAGGTCTCAAAGGCTCAACATGTCAAAACTCACTTTCATTCTCATTCAACAAACATAAACAAACACTATGTGATGGGCACTGTACTGGTGATGAAAATATAGGCGTAAAGAAGATAGAGTCTCTGCCATCTTAAAAACTCTGATTTGTGGTGGATCAAGCAGCCTAATAGGCAACTACAATATTAAGTGGGAAGCGCTCACTACTCCAACAGAAGATGGGGTTTCAGAACATGCGACTAGAAATATGCCATAGGAACGGAACTCTTCTTTATATCAATTAGCCAATGGTAAAACTGGTTTCATTCTATGTCCTTTCACTTAAAGTCGAAGTTTCCAAGAACCTGTTGATGCCGTTAAGTGAGATCTTACTGTACATTTGTTCATTGCATATGTGATCACATGTTGTTACACTGTCATTTCAGGGCCAGCCTGAACTTTCCTCCAGGGCTAGTAGCAAGTTCTCTAAGGGAATACACATGTAGAGTTGGGCAGTACGGTTCATTTCCATGCAAAAAACAAAAGTATCCATCCATCAAAAGAGGAGAAGGAATTCACAAGTAACTGATGTTTATTAGAGGTGAGCAACAGCTTAGCTGCTCTGTCAGAGCATAAATGGGTAAAGGCTATCCTCAAGGGACATTGCTTTGTAAAACCTCCTCCACGCCACCTGTCCAAATTTTTTCTCCAATTGGCCATGCCCATGATCGCACTGGCTCCTTAAGAGACCTTGGTTCAATACTCTGAGCCTCACCCTGTATCAGCCTTCCCTGTAGCACCCCTGCTCCCTCACACCTACCAAGGTCAGCTGTCCACTCTTTGCGAGCCTCCCATTCTGCACACCTGGGACTCCTAAGAGTATTCCATCAAATTTCAGAGCCAGAGGTAGTTTGCAGAGCATAATATCCAACTTCATTTTACAGCTGAGGAAACACAATTTACCGTGGAGAGCTGATGGAGGAAGCCATTATCTGCTTTGTGGACTGAGTAACAGAGAAAGCCTGGCTGAACTCAGAGAGGTCATGAAGCACAGGGATGCTCAGAAAAGAGCAGGGATCAGAGAGTGCAAAAGAAGATCCCCAGGTTGCCTGGTTTTATCTGTTCTTGAAGTTCATCTGTATTCCCACCTTCATGCTCCACGAGTCTTCCCTGGGCCCTAATGACAATTTCCCTTTTCTGCTGATGGTAGCTAAAGTCAGTTTCCAATATATATGTGGCTCTTGCTTCACACACATAATAAATCAGAATTCACACATGCAAATTCACAGTGTTGCAGGAGAGCGTTATGAATACCCTGGGCCCCCAGAAAGATAAACAAGTGGGTCTTAGAACAAATAAAGCGTGAAACATTTCCTGAAGCAAAAATGACAAAACTGAAACTGTCTTACTTAGGGCACATGGTGAGAAGGCAGGTTCGTTGGAAAAGCCAATAATGCTGGGATAAAATAGAAGAAAGCAGGAAAAGAGAAAGAACAAATGGGGATTGATTCCATAAAAGAAGCCATAGGCACCGTGGTCGGCTAGCTCAGTTGGTTGGAGTGCCGTCCTGTACACCAAAAGTTTGTGGGTTTGATTCCCCATCAGGCCACATATTTAGATCGTGTGTTTATTCTCTGGTCGGGGCACATACTGGAGGCAACAATTCATGTTTCTCTCTCACATCAATGTTTTTCTCTCTCCCTCCTTCCTCTCTCTCTAAAATCAATAAAAACATATCATTGGATGAGGATTTAAAAATAAAAAAGCCATAAGCCTGAATCTATAGGAGCTGAACAGGATAGCTGAGGACAGAACATGTGGACATCGCTCCTTCAGATAGTCTCCAGAGCTGGAGCTGACGCAATGGTATGCAACACACAAAACCACCTAGAATAGAAAGGGTGACTCTCCAGCTGAAACTGTAAGTCTTGGTCCATTCATTTCTCAGGACTGCTGTAAAAAATGACCACAAACGTGGTGGCTTAAAACAATAGACACTTATTGTCTCACTGTTCTGGAGACCAGAAGTCTAAAATCAGTATCACTGGGCGGAAATTAAGTTGTTGGCAATGCCATGCTCCTTCCAGAGGCCCTAGGAGAGAATCTGTTTCTTGTCTCTTCCTCTCCTCATGGCTGCATCATTCCTTGATTTCAGGTCACTGCAATCTCTGCCCTTGGTGTCATGTAGCCTTCTCATCTTCTGTCTGTGCCCTCAATCTCCCTACTCTTATAGGACACTTGTGATTATATTGAAGGCCTGCCAGTTAACCCAGGATAATAGCCTATCTCAAGATATTTAATATAATCCTGTCTGCAAAGACCCCTTTGTTATATAAACTACCATTCACAGATTCGTGGAGGGCGGGGGGAGAAGCGAGGTGGTTGAGCCTACCACATTTGGGATAAAGAAAATGCCAATTAAAAGGGTTTTAGCTGGCAATGAAATGGTAAAGAAGGGTGGAGCCAATGAGTGTTTGCAGCACTGGGTTGAATAAGAGCCATCTAGACCCAAAGAACACCAGATCTGCCTCTCACAGTTGGCATATTCCTATGTGGTTGTGGTCCATCCCTTTTTCTGGATGCTACCTGAGTGATCATAAGGAACTTCTCTGATAATTTGGCTGCTTATGTAGATTAACCTACAGTGACAGAATACGCTGATTTGCACACCGAAGTATTTAGTTTGTTGGATCATTACATTCTTGTCGTAAATGTAAAAAAAATCAGAATTCTGTTTTATTGTCCATTAGTTTTTATGAGTTTAGGTAACAAATCAGGCTCTGAAATGTGGTCTATCCATTTTACAAGCTCAGATATATAATTTACCGGCACAGTAATAGTGAATCCATCCATGAAAGGGCAATCAAACTGAGTTATGATCTCTTGGTCCTAATTTCAAACTCTAAAGGAAGGAATGTAATTAGTTAAACTGGAGTCAATTTCCCACCCTGGAGCAATGGACTGTGGCCAGGGAATGAGTCCCCTTTGAATGTGCGGTGCTTGTTTTATATTCATTTGGGAGGGATAGATCAGTGTTCTCACAAGTTGGAGAATAAGGAAACAAAGGACACAATGTTAAGTCCAGGCTGTGTTATCCTTATTTCCAGAAGACATTCTATTTCCAAACATCCCCTGTGCCACCTACTACATTTTCATAATTATGTTTCTGTGTGTAGTTGCAGGAATCACAGTAAAACTACAGTTTCTCCTTTCTCCAATGCATTCTTCTCACTCCTACCAAAATGATCTCTATAAAATACCTTTAATTTATTATCTATCATAACTATTATTCATATACTTTCTCTGTGCTTTTAGCCTTGTTTCTGTATCTTCTGCACTTTATTAATTAATATATTTTTAAGTCAATTCATTCTATAATTAAATACACTAATTAAAAAAATAAACTCTTCCTTCTATAAATAAAAAAACTGATATCACTTTCCTTAAATATAAGATAATTATTCAGATAAATGTAGCAGGATATTAGAGTATGGTTCCCAAACCATGGTTTTGACTGAGGCTCCAAATACATTATACAAGATACCATATGCAATATGCAATATGACTATAACAGAAGCTAGTGTACAATGGACTCCTCAGATGCAAGTTCACAAAGCAAATTGTGGAGAACTGGTTCCATGGTGCTTGTACCCCTTAGCCAGATCAATGATATTTACAATGAGTCAACGTGTGGAGGGAGAGAATTCGTGGAAGGTCTCTTAGGAGGGATCTGATGATATGCCAGAGGCCCAAGGGAGGCCTCAGACGCATGTGACAAGCTTCCTTGGGCTCACATGGAGAGCTAAGGAAAGTATTCCCTGCAGTTGGGATAGAGGGGATATGCACTGGCAAGTGACTCCCACCTAAGAAAGGATGGAAGGGGCTGTGTTAGGATTGGACTACATACCAAGAGTTTGGGGGATAAAGGCGGGAGTACTATTTTATGTAAGCCAGATGTGGGCCCCTTGGGAGAAAGGGAGCTGGCTTCTGGTCAGAGCATCTTGGGTCCTTCCAATTGAGTGGCTGAGGAACTCCAGCAGAAGCTACAGGGGACTGCTGGCTTCCTAAGGGCTGTGGAAGAGTCGTCAGTTGCCCTTCCACAGGGAGTGATTGAAATCTTCATGAGAGTGCCCAGGCACGAGGGAGTCAAATTTGACCTATTGGTCCACAAGGATCTCAGCCACCAACCAGGAAATCCTTACACCTTTACTTCTCTCCTTTTCTAACCCTGGAAGAAAGTAAAATAACAGCTAACAAGTGAAGGAGAATGTGAGTGGAGAAATTAGGAACCAACTATACTCCCTCTCTGGAAGGCAGGCAGTGATCAAGCAGAGGCCTTGCCCAGGAGAGGATGGCGATATTGAAGGGGGGACTAGGATCTAATACTTGACATTCAAATGACCAAACTAAGACTGCGTGCAAGGCACCAACACAGCAAATGTTGATTGATTGATTGATTGATTGGTGTGGGTAGTGAAGTCAAATTTAAAACCCCTGGATTCTAGACCTAATGCACAATAATTTGCTGTGTGACTTTGAGCAAAGTCACACAGCAAATTAGATACTGATAATTAAATAAAATTAGATACTGATAATTAAATAAAAACAATAAGGGCTGGAAGGGTGTAAGAGCTGTTGGTGTATTTATTTTTTAAATTTATTTTTCAATTAGAGTTGACATACAATATCATATTAGTTTCAGGTGTATAACAGTGATTAGACATTTTTATACCTTAGGAAGTGATCACCCTGATAAGTCTAGTACCAATCTGACACCATATATAGTTATTACAGTGTTATTGATTATATTCTCTATGCTGTTCTTTATAGTCCTGTGATTATTTTTGTAACTGCTAATTTGTACTTCTTAATTCATTCACCTTTCCACCCATCTTTCAAATGCCCTCCCAACTGGCAATCATCAATTTGTTCTCTGTTTTGTTTATTCACTTATTTTACTTTTTAGATTTCATATATAAGCGAATTTGTATGGTATTTGTCCTTCTTTGTCTTTCCCTTAGCCATGTTGTCGCAAATGGCAAGATTTCAGTCTGTTTTTGGGCTGAGTATACGTACCACATATACTTTATCTAGTTGTCTATCAATGGACACCTTGGTTACCTCCATATTTTGGCTGTTATGAATAACACTGCAGTGAACATAGGAGTGCATATATATTTTTGAATTAGAGTTTTGTATTTCTCCTGATAAATCCCCAAAAGTGGAATCATTGGGTCATTAGGCAGTTTCATTTTTACTTTCTTAATATATATTTTTATTGATTTCAGAGAGGAAGGGAGAGGGAGAGATAGAAGCATTAATAATGAAAGAAAACCATTGATCAGCTGCTTCCTGCCCATGCCACACTGGGAATTGAGCCCACAACCTGGGCATGTGCCCTGATGGGGAATTGAATTGAACTGTGACCTGCTGGTTCATAAGTCAACATTCAATCACTGAGCCACACTGGCTGGGCAAGTTCTTTATATGTTTTGAAAGTTAACCCTTTATTGGATGTATCACTAGAGACATTTATGATCGCTATCTCCTCCTGGAGGATTTACTTTTATTATTATACTAGAGGCCCAGTGCACAAATTCGTGCACAGGTGGGGTCCCTTGGCCTGGTCAGCAATCAGGGCCAATGGGGGTGTCTTGCCCAATCCCAATCAGGCTACACGAGGTGGGGGTAGGGGTAGGGGCTATGGGAGGTTCTGATGGGGCAATCTGGGCTGGCCAACCACGAGGAGGGCCTGTGAGAAGTTGGCTGTAAGAGCGCACTGACCACCAGGGGGCAGCTCCTGCATTGAGTGTCTGCCACCTAGTGGTCAGTGTGTGTTATAGCGACTAGTCAATCAGTCATTGCAGTCATTCAGTCATAACAGTCGTTTAGGTTTCATATAGAGAGATAATGTTCCTCTCTGTCTCTGGCAAGTTTCTTTGCTCTGACACCTGCTTTTTTTGTTATTAATATAATAATTCCTGCTTTCCTTTGTTTAATATTTGCTTGAGATACCTTTTTCTACACTTTTACTTTCAACTTGCTCATATCATCATATTTAAAGGGAGTCTCTTATAGACACCATAGATCATTGGGTCATGTTTTTCAATTCAACCTATCAATTTTCCTTTTTTAATTGTTGTATTTTGGCCATTTGCATTTAATGTAGTTATCAATATATTAGGGCTTAAGTCTTCCTTTCTACTTTAATTTTTTGTTAATGACAATAAGTATTATATCAAGTAATAAATACATAAGATAAAAGTTTCAGTCATTTTTTTCCAGATGTTTTGATTGACTTATAAGTAAACACAGAACTAAAATCTATATAGTCCTAGAACAAAAATTTCTATTTGGTTGGTTGCTCTTCTGTATTTATAACCTGTGCCTTTTACTTACTTATTTTTTTAACTTTATTTTTATTGTTGACACTATTACAGATGTCCTCATTCCCTCCCCAGCCACACACACACTTTGCCCACCTCCACTCAGCCCTCCTTCCTTCTGGCCATCACTACACTGTGTCTATAGTTTATGAATATATGTTCTTTGGCTAATCCCTTTACCTTCTTTCAATAACTTGTGCCTTTTTAAATGGACATCAAAGCATTAATAGTCATACAAATAGTTAAACAATAAAGAGGTTCCATTATGCAGAATCCTATCTAATAAAAGAGTAATATGCAAATTGACCACACCTCTGCTACACCCACCAGCCACGCCCACCAGCCACGCCCACCACCCAATCAGGAGCAATTATGCAAATTAACCCAACCAAGATGCTACAGGCACAAAAATAGCAGGAGGGAGACTTGGGTTGCCTGTGGCGATGGAGGAAGCCAAGCTTTCTGCACACCCTGGACAGCCCAGGGCTGCGCTTAAGGCAACAAAGTTTCAATGGCTGCCACCACTGAGCAAGCAGAAGGCTTGTCTCCACTCCAGGCTACAAAGTTTCATTTGTAGAAGATAAATGAATTCCAGATACCAGGGCCTCGGCTTGGGTCGCCAGGGGGTGTGGCTAGCCTGCAAACCACCATAGGCCCCTCACCTCAGGTCACTCTATGCCCCAAGGTAACACCCACTATGATCTGGGACACCACTCAGGGCAAACCAGCTGGCCCCAACCTGTGCACCAGGCCTCTATCCTATCTAATAAAAGAGTAACATGCAGATTGACCATTACTCCAACATACAAGATGACTGCCCCCATGTGGGCACAAGATGGCCACCATAAGATGGCCAGCAGGGGAGGGCAATTGGGAGGGACCAGGCCTGCAAGGAAGGGCAGTTGGGGGTAATCAAGCCTTCAGGGGAGAGCAGTTAGGGGTGACCAGGCTGGCAGAAGAGGGAAGTTGGGGATGACCAGGCCTGCAGGGAAGGGCAGTTAGGGGTGACCAAGCCCACAGGGGAGGGCAGTTAGGGACAAACAGGATGGCAGGAGAGCAGGTAGGCATCAATCAGGCTGGCAGGGTTGTGGTTAGAGGGTTATCAGACTGGCAGGCAGAAGAGGTTAGGGGCAATCAGGAAGGCAGGCAGATGAGCAGTTGGGAGCCAGCAGTCCTGGATTGTGAGAGGGATGTCCGACTGCCCGTTTAGGCCCGATCCAGGAAGGGGTCCTAGATTGGAGAGGGAGCAGGCTGGTCTGAAGGTCAGGCTCAAATCCCCACTCCCCCATGCATGAATTTTGTGTACCAGACCTCTAGTCTATAATGTATGGCAAACAGGAACTGGATACTAAGTAAAATGTGCTGTCAGGATTCATTAGAAACAAAACTCTTAGAGTTGTGTTGGCTTTTGAAAAGGAACAAGGAACAATCTGGGATACATAATGTATTTCAGAGAAGATTATAGTGAGACATGGTATCCCAGAGGCAAATTACACTTTGCTATAAGTTAGAGGACTATTATGTGCATCTTTTTAATCAACACGTTAAAAGAATCAAATAGTTCCTAACTACTTAATTGCAAATCCTAATCAACTGCAAAATCTTTCCTGTAGTCAGAGCCTAGTAAGAACCATGGAAGAGAAAAGGGCAGAAACACCCAGCTGTTAGCATTTAAAAATATGTTTCATCTAAGCAGAGGAGATGAGTTGTAACTTATCATCTTGTAAAAAAAAAAAAAAAAAAAAAAGGAAAACCTTTCAAAGCTAACAAGGTGGCTAGGATCTGGCATTCTGTTCATTTCAGCAAAGTACTCCCTAACCAGTGGTTTTCAACCTCTCTAATGCCACAACCCTTTAATACAGTTCCTCATGTTGTGGTGACCCCCAACATAAAATTATTTTCGTTGCTACTTCATAGCTGTAATTTTGCAACTGTTATGAATCATAATGTAAATATCTGTGTTTTCCAATGGTCTTAGGCAACCCTGCTAGCCGTTCTCAACCTGTGGGACATGACCCACAGGTTGAGAACCACTGCTATAGAGCCACAACATGAGGAACTGTATTAAAGGGTCGTGGTATTAGAAAGGTTGAGAACCAGTGCCCCTAACCAGTCCTCTAGTATTAATGATGCCTCAGGGCAGATGGGACTAATCACTTTCTCCAACTCTTCTATGATGATCAGCAGCTCAGCTTGTTGTTTTGGGGCATCTGGCTGTCCCCAGTTTCCTGAGTATAGCCTAGTAATAGTGGCCCAGAGTCACTTAGCAGCTCGCAGTACTGTGAGGACATTGCTATGAAGGTAAAAGGTGAGCCTTAGCGGGTTTGGATCAGTGGCTAGAGTGTCAGCCTGTGGACCACAGTGTCCCAAGTTCGATTCTGGACAAGGGCATGTATCTCAGTTGCAGGGTCCTCTCCAGCCTGGGTCTCTATCAGAGCACGTGCAGGAGGCAACCAATTGATGTGTTTGTCTCACATCGATATTTCTCTCTGTCCTTCCCTCTCTCTTCCACTCTCTATGAAAATCAATGGAAAAATATCCTCCGGTGAAGATAAAACAAACAAACAAGAATTTGAATAAAAACTATGGCCTTCATTAAAAAAAAAAAAGTAAAAGGTAAGTGGATATTGGTAGTCTTGTGTGCAATCAAGCTTGGTTGTAGGGCTTGCCTCTCCATCTCCCGGTCAGTGGCAGCTGATGACAGAATGCAGACAAGGGGCAGACCCATGAGTGTGGCAGTGGCAAGACTTGGCCAATGGGCAGATGGCTGTGGTGGCTTAGTCCTGATATTTTTCTGCTGGTTTGCACACTCATCTATGCCCTGCCTAAGCTCCTGAGCACTAAACATTTTCATTTTACTTTTAGTTTTCTGTTATTTTGTTTCTTGCCTTCCTGTGGGATACTTGAATATTTTTTTAGATTTTTCCTTTATTTGTGATGTTTTTGAGTGTATATCTTTGCATAGCTATTTTAATAGTTGTTCAAAATACAGTGGTACCTCGAGATACGAGTTTAATTCATTCTGTAACCTTGCTCATATATCAAGTTGCTCGTATCTCAAAGCAAATTTCCCCATTGAAATGCCATTAATCTGTTCCAGCCCCCAAAATGGCACCCCAGTTGTTCTTGTTACGTGTTTTTGAATAAGAAAAATGTATTTATAAATGACAAATATTGTATAAAAACATAATAAAAGAAAATGTAAAGGAATAAACTGGTTTTATAAAGTGTATTTACCTACTCATTACACTCTTAATGCTACACTTTATCCCTAAACTGAATGTAACTTAACTAATCTTCACTGAACTTAATTCTGGTCTTTGCATTTTTGGCCGATTTCAAAAAAAACGTGTCCAACGAGGTTTGCCTCTTCATCCCTTTCAGAATGTTTCTGAAATGGGTGAGGCAAGTTTCATTGAACAGCTCCGATGCACGACCAGTAGCAACTTTTTCGGGGTGTTTCTTTTCCACGAAGTGTGACACCCTCTCTCACATTCCTAAGATCTCCTTTATCTCACTTGTAGAGATCTCCTCCACCTCTGGCTCCTCCTCGAAACCAATTTCTTGGAGAACCTCCGCATGTTGCTGAGACTGCAACTCTTGTAACTCCTCCGTGGTGAGTTCCAGAGAGTGCTCCTCGACAAGCTCATTCACGTCTCTCTCATCCACCTCCAGGCCCATGGATTTTCCCAGAGACACTATTTCCTCCTCCACTGGCACCTCGGGTTCAAATCCTTCGAAGGTCCTTTTGGCTACAGCCTCAGGCCACAGCTTCTTCCATGCAGAGGTCAAAGTCCTCATTGTAACACCCAGCCAGGCCTGATCAATAAATCTGAGGCATATCACGTTAAAGTGGTTCTTCCAGAACTCTCAAAGGGTGAGGTTTGTGTTCTCCATCACCTCAAAGCAGCACTGGAACGGGTGCTTGATGTACAGCTTTTTAAAATTAGAAATCACCTCCTGATCCATGGGCTGCAGGATAGGAGTGGTGTTGGCAGATAGGTAGACAACCTTTATAAACTTGAACTCTTCGAGGAGTTCATCTTTGAGGTTCGGTGGGTGAGCAGGAGCATTGTTGAGGACAAGGAGGGCTTGCATGGTTAGGTCGTTTTCCTGTAGATATTTCTTAATAGAAGGGCCGAAAACCAGGTTTACCCACTCCACAAAGAACTGCCTGGTGACCTATGCCTTCGGGTTTGCCCTCCACATAACTTGCAGTTTATCTTTTAAAATCTTATATGACTTAAAGACTCTGGGGTTTTCCGAATGGTATACAAGCAGAGGCTTGATCTTGCAGTCGCCATTAGCATTGGCGCACAGTGCGAGAGTTAGCCTATCTATCCTTCATGGGTTTGTGGCCTGGCATCGCCTTCTCCTCTGCCGTTATATAAGTCCTATTCGGCATCTTCTTCCAGAAAAGCCCTGTCTCATTACAGCTGAAGACTTGCTGGGGGATATATCCTTTGGCTTCTATCAGTTCGGAAAAAGTTTTGAGGTAATCCTCAGCTGCCTTCACATCCGAACTTGCTGCCTCACCATGCCTGCCGATGGAGTGAATGCCGGACCTTTTCCTGAAGTTATCAAACCAGCCTCTACTGGCTTTAAATAAGTCTTTCCATGCTTCGTCCGTGGAAGTGTGTGGGGTCTGCTCCAGCAAATCACAGTAAATGGCTTGCGCCTTCTTGTATTTGATGCCCTGTGTTAATGTATCTCCTTTAAGCTGCTTCTCTGTCACCCACACCATCAGTAGATTCTACATCTTTTCATGGAGAGAGCTACGGAGCTTAGAAATTATTGTAACGCCCTTAGCTGGCGTTATACCCTTTATCGACTCCTTCTGTTTAAGCACAGTGCATATCGTTGAATTACTACGCCCGTATTGCCTCGCCAAATCAGCCACTCGCACACCTTGCTCATATTTTTCTATGATTTCACACTTTAATTCAATAGACATCATCCTCTTCTGAGCACTGACCTTTCCACTCGCTTTCTTCGGACCCATGGTGATAAAAAGAAATGTGATAAAGTATGTAAATGCACAAAAGATGCTTCGACAACGAGGTAAACAAGCACACTGACTGAGGCGTGGGAAACTATGAGATGCTCAAGTCGTGGTAAACTGGTGGGTCGTGTGCAGCCAGCCAATCCGCATGATTATTCGTATCTCAAATGTTGCTCGTATTTCAAAGCAAAAAATCGCTCGCTTGATGGCTCGTATGTTAGGGCACTCATATCTCTAGGTACCACTGTAATACATTATATATACTTAACTGTCAGTCTTTTGATGTTATTTTCCAGTTTAAGTAATGTTAGAGAAGGCTTATTTCTCTTTATATACTTTTACCCTCTCCCATTTATATGCAATTGTCTTAAATATTTTACATTTAGAACCACATCAGTGTTAGAAACTTATCTTTAATTGTCAAATATAATTTTGAAAACTCAAGAGGACAAAAAAATTCTATGTATTTACCCATATTTTTGCTACCTACAAGTTTTCTTTGCTGATGTCCCAAGGTTCCATTTTTTATTGTTTTCTTTCTGCTTAGAGAGCTTCATTTAGCCATTCTTATAGTGTAGCTCTACTGGTGAAAAACACTTTTAGATTTTTTTTCACTTGAGAATGTCTTGACTCCCTAAAGGATATTTTTATTGGGTATAGGAGTCTGGATCAAAGACCTTTTCTTCTAGCACTTGAAAAATATTGTGGCCAAAACTGGTTTGGCTCAGTGGATAGAGCAACGGCCTGTCGACTGAAGGGTCCCTGGTTCAATTCCCGTCAAGGGCATGTACCTTGGTTGCAGGCACATCCCCCCAGTAGGGGGCGTGCAGGAGGCAGCTGATAGATGTCTCTCTCATCTATATTTCTAACTCTCCCTCTTCCTTCCTCTCTGAAAAATCAATAAAATATATCAAAAAATATTGTGCCACTTCCTTTGGCCATTCATAATTTCTGATGAGAAATATACCATCAAACAAACTATTTCTCCACTATCAGGAAGGTGTTATTTTTCTTTGGCTTTCAAGAATTTTTCTTTGTCTTTAGTTTTCAAAAGGTGAATTATAATGTGTCTTGGCATGAGTTGTTTTTTTTTTAATTTTTTATTCTGTTTGGGGTTTGCTAAACTTTTTGACTCTGGAAGTATATAACTTCTTGTCAAATTTGAGAAGTTTTAAATAATTTTTCTCTCCTACCATTTTTCCCTTCTTCAAGGACTCTGATAACACAATTGTTAGATCTTTTGTTATGATCCCACAAGTCTGAGGTGCTGTTCATTTCTTTTCAGTCTATTTTTTTTCTGTTGTTCAGATTGGATAATTTCTTTTCTTTCTTTCTTTCTTTTTTTAATATATTTTATTGATTTTTTACAGAGAGGAAAGGAGAGGGATAGAGAGTTAGAAACATTGATGAGAGAGAGACATTGATCAGCTGCCTCCTGCACGCTCCTGCTGGGGATGTGCCAGCAACCAAGATACATGCCCTTGACCGGAATCAAACCTGGGACCTTTCAGTCCGCAGGCCAACACTCTATCCACCAAGCCAAACCGGTTTCGGCCAGATTGGGTAATTTCTATCATTAATTGTACTATTCCCTCTGTCTTCTCCATTCTACTGTTGACTGAGATTTTAATTTTGGTTTTTGTATTTTCAATTCTAAACTTTGCATTTGATTCTTTTTTATGTCATCTATTTCTTTGCTGGGACTTTCTGCTTTTTATTTGTTTCAAATATGTTTATAAGTGCTCATTGAAGCATTTCTATCATGACTGCTATAAAACATTTGTCAGATGATTTTAACACCTCTATTATCTCAGTGTTGGCTTCTATTGATGGTCTTTTTGTCACTCAGTTTGAGATATTTCTGGTTCTTGTATGATGAATGATTTTTGATTGATACTTGATCATTTGATTCACAATATGGGAAGCTTCTTGTGACTGTGGAGCAGGATTGGGGATTCGGGTTCTCCATGTGGTCTCCAATGGCCCGATTTGGAGGTGGCCTGGTCCCCACAGCATGATAGTAAAAGTCCTGACTCTTTACTAGACCTCCTCTGCTATCACCCCAGCAAGGGAGTTGAACAATGTCTCATTACTGCTGGGTGGGGATGAAAGTCCCAGCTCTCCACATGGTCTGCACTGACACTGCTGCACCACTCCAGCAGAAATGTTGGGCTATCTCTTTATAGGCTTCCAAGGCTAGAAGACTAAGCTCCCCACTAGGACTTTGCTGGTGTGGAGAGGTTGAAGCCTGGTTTTTCCTTTATGAAACTGGACTAGAGCTGGTTTTGTCTAAAAGTTTTCTGTCTTGTCTCAATACCTATTTTCTGGTCCTTTGGATAGAGAGAGGGGGCATTTGTTGAGTGTTTCTTTTGTCTGCATCTGTGGGCATTTCTGGATTGTATGCTCTTTAGCTCAGATCTCTGAGGCCAAAAGAACCCAGAGAATTTACCACCATGCTTTCCTTGGGTCCTAAAGTCCTATCTTTTCTCCACCTTTCAGAATTTTCTTATATTTGTTGTATATTTTATATTCAAGGTTTTTAGTGTGCTTGGTGGAAGCACTAGTATGTCTTCCCCATCTTCCTGGAGGCAGAAGTAACTGGGTCTCTTTCTTTTTAAAAAATATAAATTCTTTGTTGTTTAAAATATCACATGAGTCTCCTTTTTCCCTCATTGACCTCTCCCTGGCTACTCCCACCCCCCAGCATATGCCCTCACCTCCCCACTGTCTGTGTCCATTGGTTATGTTCATATGCATGCATACAAGTCCTTTGGTTGATCGCTTCCCCTCTCACTCCCCTGCCTTCCCTCATAGGTCAGACAGTCTGTTCAATGTTTCTATGTCCCTAAGTTCTATTTTTGTTCATCAGTTTATGTTGTTCATTATATTTCACAAATGAGTGAGATCATGTGATACTTATCTTTCTCTGACTGGCTTATTTCACTTAGCATAATGCTCTCCAGGTCCATCCATGCTTTTGCAAGTGGTAAGAATTTCTTTTTTTACAGCAGCATAGTATTCCATTGTGTAGATGTACCACAGTTTTCTAATCCACTCATCTACAGATGGGCACTTAGACTGTTTCCAAATCTTAGCTATTGTAAATTGTGCTGTTATGAACCTAGGAGTGCATATATCCTTTCTGCTTGGTGTTTCTGTTTTCTTGGTATATATTCCTAGAAGTGGGATCACTGGGTCAAATGGAAGTTCCATTTTTATTTTTTGAGGAAACTCTATACTGTTTTCCACAGTGGCTGCACCAGTCTGCATTCCCACCAGCAGTGCAAGAGGGTATAGACACTTTTTGAAAGAGGGCATAAAGAAGGCTAAGAGACATATGAAAATATATTCAAAATCACTAATCATCGGAGAGATGCAATTCAAACCAACAATGAGGTACCATCTCACTCTTGTCAAAATGGCTATCATCAACAATTTAACAAAGTGCTGGCAAGGATGCAGAGAAAAAGGAACCCTCTTGCTCTTTTAAGTCTTAATAAACACTTGGTGATTTTACTCTGGTACATTTTTCTTTCTTTCCTACTCTTACCCTTCACACAAGTACAAAAGAATAAATATACAAAATTACTAATATATTTTTAATTAATTAATAATATAAATAAATTTAATTAATCAAAAAGTGAGTTGGATTATAAAGACAAATTAAGTAAATACAATAAAGATACAATTTAAGATACATGTCTATCTACTTATGTAGATATTTATATACACATAAGTACATAAAAGTTAATAGATTAAAAAACATATACGTACATACTGGTACCACAAATTGGTGAACTGTTAGTATTTTCCAGAGGTTCTCAGAGTTGAAACCTTAGGGACAGAAAGTGATAGTTATCCTAGACATAAAGCTCTGGACAGAATAAAGAGTAATATGTTCCATATTCTGCACACAGGCAGTGAATCAGGACACTTTGGCTTCCTAATACACATATTCTCATTCATCTGTCCTCTAGAACAGATATAGCAGGATAGTCAGACCTTCAGACAGAGACACTGTGACAAATTACACTAATAAAAAGTGACTGAAATGGTCTGACTCTAAGAAAAAGATTACATGAAAAATTAATTAGAAGATATGGTGTGAGATAAAACTAACAATTATTAACCACTTATTATGTATCAGATTCTTTTAAACATTTGATTTAATTCTTTTCCCCCATTCAATTCTTAAAGGTTGATCTTGTTACTCCCTTTCAACAATAAGTGAACAGAGTTGTTTGTGACTAGGATCCTAGCCTTCCCACCAATCTTGTCTCAGATACCAGAACCCTACAACCACCCGGGACAAAGGCCTGTGATCACAGCTGCAAACCCACAGACACCAAGACTCCAGACATCCCAATCACAGATTTCTGTGAGTCACAGAGCCCATCCTCCACCCCACTGGCCCACTGTAGTGGCATAGGACCAACCAGATACACTCCACTTGAGCAGGCCTCCAGCTGACACAAGTGACTCTGGGCACATGCACAAGAGAGTCTGTTTCCTGTGGCGCAGGAGTGGGCCTCCTGCTGACACAGGGAAGCTGTGCAACCCAGCCCCCCAAGCAGACTGGGGACCCTGATTCTCTGTGCAAGAGGTAGCACTGAGCACCAGTGACTTGACTCTTGGTGCTCACACATGGGGACTCTGTTTCTCATTGTGTGTGCATGGGATCCCTGATTCTCAATTTATGCACATGGAGCCCCTGACACTCCAATGCTTGGCACAGGTGCACATAGGGACCCTGATTCTTGAGAGACCACATCAAGCAACAGAGATTCCAATACTTGATTCTCAGCGTGTGCATATGGAATCTCTGACTCCTGCTGTACACTAGGGGACTCTGATTGTTTAACATGCCCATGGGGACTGTTTTTCAATGTAGGGCATGTGGGGTCCCTGATTCTAGGTGTGTGCATGAGGCTGCTCTGAATGCTGGTGATTCTGATTCTTGGCATGCATGGCTCCCACCAACCCCCTGCAGGCATGTGTCTCAGTGTCGGAGCTCTTCAGTGGAACTTGAGTGGCACAACACTCCCACTGCACATGGTTCAGACCTCCACAACTTGGTGTTTGGACCTTCTGGTGATAGTTAGAATGGGGAGACAATGAAACAATCCCCAGAGGAAAGAAAAAGAGGAATTGCCAAGAAAGGAATTAAGTGAAATGGAGGCATGCACTATGACAGAAAAAGAATTCAGAGTAATGGTCATACAGATCATAAATCAGATGGATAAGAAAATCAACAACAATGCAAAAATCAGGAAGAAATCAAAAGTGATATAGCTATAATGAAAAATGCCATAGAAGATTTCAACAGTAGACTGAAAGAAGTGGAGGACTGAATTAGTGAGTTAGAAGATAAGGTGGAGAAACAAGCCCAATCTGAACACCAACTGAAGAAAAAAATTAAAAAGCAGGAGAAGAGCCTAAAGCAGTTTTGGAACAATTTGAAATGAAGTAACATACATATAATTGTTCCAGCAGGACAAGAAGAAGAGCAAGGATTACAGAATCTATTTGAAGAATAATGACAGAAAACTTCCCAAATGTGGGGAAGAAAAAAGTCACACAAGTACAGAGATTCCCAAGCAAGATGAATTCCAAAAGACCCACATCAAGATATGTCATAATATCATGGCAAATGTTAATGACAAAGAGAGAATCTTAAAGGCCACAAGAGAGAGACAGAGAGTAACTGACAAAGGATCCCCCATCAGATTATCAAATGATTTCTCAGCAGAAACACAGCAAGCTAGAAGGGAATGGAATGAAGTATACAAAGTGCTGCAAAGCAAAGGACTGAGTCCAAGAATACTCTATCCAGTAAGACCATCAATCAAAATTGAAGGGAAAATCAGGGGCTTCACAGACAAAAAAAAAAAATGCTAAGGGAATTTATCACTACCAAGCCAGCAATGCAAGAAATGCAAAAGAGAATCCTACAAAAAGAAGAAATAGAAAGGAAGGAAGGAACACAGGCATAAAGTACAGAAATAGCTACAATCAAGTACCTATTAATAATAACATTAAATGTAAATGGATTAAATGCTCTAAGCAAAAGACATCGAGTGACTGAATGAATAAGAAAACATGATCCATATATATGCTGTCTACAGGAGACCCACCTCAGAACAAGGGACTCACATAGACTGAAAATGAAGGGATGGAAAAATATCTATCAGGTGAATAGAAATGAAAAAGAAAAAAAAAAGCTGGGGTAGCAATACTTATATCTGACAAAATAGACTTCAAAGTGAAGACCATAACAAGAGTCAAGGAAGGCCACTTTATAAAACTAAAGGGATCAATAAAACAAGAGGCTATAACTTTGGTAAACATATATGCATCCCATGTGGTAGCACCCAAATATATAAAACTTCTGGAAGATATCAGGGGAAGGATTGAAAGCAATACAATCATAGTAGGAGACTTTAACACCCCATTAACATCACTGGATAAATCCTCTAGATAAAAAAATTAGCAAAGAAATAGCAATCCTAAATGTCTCACTAGATTAGATAGATTTAATACACATCTTTAGAACATTCCACCCCAAATATACAGAATATACATTCTTCTCAAGCACACAGGGGACATTTTCAAAGATAGATCACATATTGGGACACAGGCAAAGTCTCTCCAAATTCAAGAAGATGAAATCATGTCAAGCATCTTCTCAAATCACAATGGCATAACATTAGAAATTAACTAAAATAAAAACAAATACAAAAATTTAAAGACTTGGAGGCTTACTAGCATATTATTAAATGATGAGTGGGATACCAAAGAGATCAAGAAGAAATAAAAAACATCCTGGAAACAAACAACAATGAAAACACAGCAATCCAAAATATTTGAGACACAGTGAAAGCAGTCCTGAGAGGGAAGTTCATAGCATTATAGGTCTACCTCAAAAAGCAAGGAAAAGAGGAAACAAACAAAAAAGAAAGAAAGAGAGAATCCAAGATGGTGGCATAGGTGAACACCTACACTGCTGCCTCACACAACAATTTCAAAACTACAACTAAAAGACAGAATGGACATCATCAAGAACCACAGGAAAGCTGGCTGAGTGGAAATTCTACAACTAGAAGGAAAGCGAGGGGCTCACAGAAACCCAGAGGAGCTGCAAAAAGCTGAGGTATGGAGACGCGCGCATGGAGAGAGCAGGTGCTGGAGAACCTGGCTGGCTTTCTCTGGCGGGAGGGAGATGGAGAATCTCAACAGTGTTAAACCCCTTATCCTACGACACTAAACCCCAGATCCAGCCGAAACTCATACGGGAGGAGTTTGGACTGTGAAAAGGGAGAAGTGCATGGAAATTTAGGGGAGTCACAAAAGATCAGAAGCTGGTGACGCGCACAGCACTGCGCGCAGAGGACCGGCTTCTGATTGTGCCACTGGCTTTCACGAGTGGGTGGGAGACAGACCCTCCCAACTGTGCCACTTCTAACTTCACTAAACCCCAGTTTTAGGCTAAACCCTGGGGACCCAGACTCATATGGTCCTGGAGCACAGGGGAGCCAGAAAGGCAGCAGTCTAGAGGCACTGCAAAAGCCCGTGCACACAAGGGACTGCTCCAGCAATTACCCAGTCACATGAGACTCGGGGGCCGTGGAGAGCGGGGCCGACTGGAAGGCAAGGCGGTCCATTAAGCCCTGAGACCCCACCCATCCCAAGCTCAACAGAGAGGCTTCTGCAGCTTTTCAAGTCTGGTATCATAAGGCTGAATCCAACACAGAAGTTTTCCCAGCATAGTGAAAATGCCGAGACAAGGGAAGGGATCACAAACAAAAGAAATGGAGGGAAACAAATGACTGGATATAGAGTTTAAAACCATGGTTATAAGGTTTTTCAAGAATCTCCTAGAAAAGATGGATAAATTTAGCGAGACCCAAGAGGAGATGAAAAAGAACCAACTAGAGATGCAAAAGAACCAACTAAAAATTAAACATACACTGACTGAATTAAAAATATTGTACAGAGACCTAACAGCAGACTAGAGGAAGGCAAGAATCAAGTCAAAAATTTGAAATATAAAGAATCAGAAAACACTCAACTGGAAAAGCAAGAAGAGAAAAGAATACACAAATGTGAAGATAATGTAAGGAGCCTCTGGGACAGCTTCAAGTGTACCAACATCAGAATTATGGGGGTTCCAGAAGAAGTGAGAGAGCAAGATACTGAAAATATACTTAAAGAAATAATGACTGAAAACTTCCCACATCTGGTGAAAGAAATAGACTTACAAGTCCAGGAAGCACACAGAATCCCATATAAAAGGAATCCAAAGAAGACTACACCAAGACACATCATAATTAAAATACCAAGAGCAAAAGACAAAGAGAGAATATTAAAAGCAGCAAGAGAAAAACAGTTCATTACCTACAATGGAGCACCCATACGACTGTCAGCTGATTTCTCAACAGAAATGATGCAGGCCAAATGGTAGTGGCAAGAAATTTTCAATGTGATGAATAGCAAGAACCTACAACCAAGAATACTCTATCCAGCAAAGCTATCATTCAGAATTGAAGGGCAGATAAAGAGCTTCACCGATAAGAAAAAGCTAAAGGAGTTCATCAAATCCAAACCAGTATTATATGAAATGCTGAAAGGTACTCTTTTAGAAGAGGAAGAAGAAAAAGGTAAAAGATAAAAAATTATGAACAACAAATACATATCTATCAACAAGTGAATCTGAAAATTAAGAGAATTGAAGATTTGATCAACAGAATAAACTGGTGAATATAATAGAATCGGGAGCACATAAAGGGAGTGGACTGATAATTCTCAGGGGAAAAGGGGGAGGGGTGTACAGGGAGAGACTGGACAAAAATCATACACCTATGGATGAGGTCAATGGGAGGGAGGTAAGGGTAGAGGAAAGGGTGGGAGCTGGGTGGAGGGGAGCTATGGAGGGGAAAAAAGAGAAACAAATGTAATAATCTGAATAATAAAGATTAAAAAAACAAGTGTTGGGCAGCAAGAGCACATAAGACATGCCCACTATGTGAGGGCTGGGCTATGAGATGGAGGTGAAGAGAAGGTCACAGGTTCTATCAGTCTGTGTTCTTGGTTGCAGCAGACAGACACCGACTCTGGCTAACTTAAACAGAGGGAATTTATTGCAGGAATTCAGGATAGGAAAGGGTGGGGAGCGAGAAGGGGGAAGGGAGGAAAGGGCCATTTGTGGAGCATCAGTGCTTGGTCATAGGCACGATTTCTTTTAATTCTCATGCCAACCTTGTGAGTTAGGTTTCATCACTCCCACTTCACAGATAAAGAGACTGAGGCTCAATGAAGGCAAGTGGCTTGCCTAAGATCATATAGCTAGTCCATGGCAGATGGAGAAACAAAATCTAGATCGTTCTAGTTTAAAAAAAAAAAAGAAAAAGAAAAACTGGTAATAAACCATCTAATTCTGCAACTTGAAGAATTAGAAAGAGAGCAACAAGAAAAGCCTGGAGTGAGCAAAAGAAAGGGAATAATAAAGATCAGAGGGGAAATAAATGACATAGAGACAAAAACTACAACAATAACAAAAACAATACAAAAGATCAACGAAACCAAGAGTTGGTTCTTTGAAAGGATATTAAAAAAGATTGGTGAACCTCTAGCCAGGTTCACCAAGAAGCAAAGAGAGAGGGCCCAAATAAACAAAATCAGAAACAAAAGAGGTGAAATAACAACAGACCTACAGAAATATGAAGAATATAAAATAATACAATGAGCAACTCTATTCCAACCAACTGGTCAACCTAGAAGAAATGGACATATTTCTAGGAAAATATTACCTTCCAAAACTCAACTAGGAGGAATAAAAACATCTGAATAGGCTGATATCTATGGAGAAAATTGAATCAGTAATAAAAAAAAACTTCCAACAAACAAAAACCTTGGGCCAGATGGCTTCACAGAGGAGTTTTATCAAAATTCAAAGAAGTAAAACTCATCTTTCTCACACTATTCCAAAAAATTCAAGAGGAAGGAACACTTCCAAGCTCTTTCTACGAAGCCAGCATTACCCTAATCCCAAAACCAGATAAAAACAATACAAAGAGAATTACAGGCCAATATCTATCATGAACATAGATGCCAAAATTCTCAGTGAAATTCTAGCAAATCGAATCCAGCATTACCTTAGAAAGATCATACACCATGACCAAGTGAGATTTATTCTGGGGAAGTAAGTATGGTACAATATCTGCAAATCAATAAATGTGTTACACCACTGAGGGATAAAAGCCATATAACCATATCCATTGATGCAAAAAGGCATTTGACAAAATCCAACACCCTTTCTTGATAAAAACTCTCAGCAAGGTGGGAATAGAAGGATCACACCTCAACAAAATAAAAGCCTTATATGACAAACCCACAGCCAACATCATACTCAATGGGTAAAAACTAAAACCATTTCCCCTTAGAACAGGAACAAGATAGGGCTGCCCACTCTCATCACTCCTGTTTGACAGTACTGGAAATAATAGCCATTGTGATCAGACAAGAAGAAGAAATAAAAGGCATCCAAATTGGAAAAGAAAAAGTAAAACTGTCCTTATTTGCAGATGACAAGATATTGTTCCTAGAAAACCCCAAAGACTCTGTCAAAAACTACTAGACTTAATAAATGAATTTGGCAATGTAGCAAGATACAAAATTAATACCCAGAAGTCTATGGCTTTTCTATACACCAATAATGAATTCACAGAAAGAGAAACTAAAAAAGCAATCCCATTTATTATTGCAATTAAAAAATTAAGATACCTAGAAATAAATTTAGATACCAAGGAGATAAAGGACCTGTACTCAGAAAATTTCAGGATGAAATAAGAGATAGAGGAAGATATGAACAATGGGAGAATATGCCACGTTCAAGGCTTGGTAGAATTGACATCATTAAAATGTCCATACTACCCAAAGCAATCTATAAATTCAATGCAATCCCCATTAAAACACCAACAGCATTCTTCAAAGAATTAGAACAAACTTTTACAAAAATTCATTTGGAATAAAAAAGACTCTGAATATCTGCAGCAATCTTGAGAAAGAAGAACAATGTTGGAGGGATCATAATACTAGATATCAAGCTATACTACAAAACCACTGTTCTCAAAACTGGCTTGTACTGGCACAAGAACAGACATATAGATCAATGGAACAGAATAGAGAACATAGAAATTGACATAAGTCATTATGATAAATTAACATTTGACAAAGGAGGCAAGAGCATACAATGGAGTCAAGACAGTCTATTCAATAAATGGCAATGGGAAAATTGGACATATACTTGCAAAAAAATGAAACTAGGCCACCAACTTACACCATACACAAAAATAAACTCAAAGTGGATAAAGGACTTAAACGTACAATGGGAAACAATAAATATCTTAGAAAAAGCCATAGACAAAAAAATAGCAGACATTTGTCATAGCAATATCTTTACAGATACAGCTCCTAGAGCAATGGAAACTAAGGAGAAAATAAACAAATGGGACTACATCAAAATAAAAAGCTTCTGCACAACAAAAGAAACCATTTAACAACAAGAAAGGCCACTGTATGGGAGAACATATTTGCCAATTTTGTCATCGATAGGATTTAATCTCCAACATTTACAGGGAACTCACACAACTTAACAAAAGGAAGATAAATAATCCAATAAAAAATGGGCAAAGAACCTAAATACACACTTTTAGAAAGAGGACATACAGAAAGCCAAGAGACATAAGAAAATATGCTAAAAATCACTAATCATCCAAGAAATGCAAATCAAAACAATGAGGTACCTTCTCACACCTGCCAGAATGGCTATCATCAACAAATCAACACAAGAGAAGTGCTGGTGAGGATGTGGAGAAAAAGGAACCCTCCTTCACTGGTGATGGGAATGCAGACTGGTGCAGCCACTGTGGAAAACAGTATGAAGTTTCCTCAAAAAATTAAAAATGGAACTGCCATTTGACCCAGTAATACCACTTCTAGGAATATATCCCAAGAAAACAGAAACACTAATCAGAAAAGATATATGCACTCCTACTTTCATAGCAGCACAATTTACAATATATATGGTAACAGCCTAAATACCCATCAGCAGATGAGTGGATTAAAAAATCGTAGTACATGTAGATAATGGAATACTACTATGCTGCTGTAAAAAAGAAGGAATTCTTACCATTTGGAACGGTATGGATGGACCTGGAGAGCATTATGCTAAGTGATATAAGCCAGTCAGTGAAAGAAAAATACCACATGATCTCACTCATTTGTGGAATATAAAGAACATTATAAACTGATAAACACAATAGATACAAAGGCAAAGAAGCATTGAACAGACTGTCAAACTACAGTGGGAAGGCCAGAGAGGGTTATGGTGGAGGTAAGATTTCAACCACAGGACTTGTATGCATGCATATAAGCATAACCAATGTATGCAAGACACTGGCGGGGAGGGGATGGTGAGGACATGTGCTGGCAGGTAGGGGAAAAAAGAAGACATAGTACTATTAGTAATTCTGTAAACAATAAAATAAAAATTAAGAAAAATAAGTAAACAGAGACCTGTAGAGGTTAAATAATTTGCCCAATCTAATAATTGCAGAGCACAAATTCAAACCCCAATTTGTCAGTTATGAAAATCTGTTTCCCAGGAAGAAAGTGGGTCTTGGGAGAAGTAGCATTAGAGATGCTTGGTCACTCCTTGAGGTCGAAGTGTAGTTAGCTACATTGATAGATATAGCTAACTACACTGCTTTCCTCAGTCTCTCCTATTTTTACAATTGGGCTGTGCTTTGTGCTAGAGTCTGCAGCCTTCTCCCTCCAGGATGAACTTTTATTTCAAGGTAAAAGTCTGGGATGGGTTCTTCTTTCCTCTCAGATCTGAAGGGAGTTGGCCAAGTCTCCTTTTCCTGAGTGTTCAAGACGAAGAGAGACGGGAGGGGGCCTCCAGCACAGAGACCCATTGCCAAGAACATCTCAGGGTGGAGAGACCTTTGGAACATTTTTTCCACTCTGCATCAGACAGGGTAAAATTGATTAGCATTTAATTGGTTTCAGCTGTTCTTAACATATTGCATAGAAAACTTTGATGTACTTTGTTAAATTCAATATTCCTTATGGTTAACAGGCTGAAAGCCAACAATACCCCTGAAGAAACACCAGAAATCAGTGCTTTGGATCACACTGAGTTCTTTGCTGTTGTTCACCCATTTGGAATGCTCCTGGAATGCTAACTACTTTGAATTGGGATGAGAAAAGAAACAAATTGGGTAGATAGCTTCCCAGAAACCAAAGTATCTAGATTGCAGCTCCAGATTTCCCTGTGTAGCCATGTGATTTTGATAAACCTCTTCACCTCTCCGAACTGCATTCAGATTTCTAATCCAGAAAATGAGGAAAATGAGCTCAGTAATCTCAAAAGTTGCTTCCATCTTTCAAAATTCTCTAAATTATTTTCCTTATTCTGATGCTTCAGTACAATTCTGGAAAAACAGCAATACATTGCTCTCTGATCAAGAAGTATACAGAATAGCAGTGGCAGATTGTGTGTTGTAACTCGTGAGGAAAAGAGTTGAGAGAACATGTAGGCTAAGGCTTACTCAATATGCATTTTAGTCTCCAAAGGTCAGAGGACAAACAAGGGGCTAGGGAAATCACTGACTGTTTCACTGTGTGTTCTTGGGCAAGGATACTTCAGCCCTGACCCATCATGTCTACATCTACCTGTTACTACAAAAATCTTACTCAAAAAGTAGTCTGCAAATTGTGTGTATCAGACACTGAGAGCCACAGAGTGAGTGCAACTGTAGTAACTGCTCTTTCTCAATCTTCCATCCTATTGTTCCCCGAAGTCCCTTAAATTGCTCATTCCTCAACTTTCTTTTTGCCTTTATTTCTTCTCCCTTGCTACTTCTCTCTTGCTGAGTCACTGTCACTGGCTGTGTTTTTCACTAGTGCTCATGGATGACTGTGTGGCCCCTAGAATAGTGAAAAGCTTAGGAGGACCTGAGAGGGAGCCTTCTAAAGTCCTGCATGCCACCACTTGGCTTTACAGAGTCCCCAGCAGTCGTTGTTCCCTTATCAACAAATTGACTAACTTGCAGGCCTAACCCAAGTCTTAGAGAATTTCTGACTTATCTCCAGCACTCCCAGGGCTGCTAGGATGAATGTGGTCTTACTTAAGCTTGAGAAGAGAGAGACATGAGGCACCTCCATTGAATGCCTTTTCCAACTCCTAAAGCCAGAGATTCCCCTTATGCTCCATGAATTGTTTAATTGCTTGAAATAGTTCAACCTGCTGGACCCATAGCTGGTGCTGCTACATTCATGGTCCAGGACCCTTTAGGGGTCAAGGCAAATGGTAACATTGAAGAGCTGTTGCCTGAAGTGGTTCTCCACGAGTTACTACCCCTCATAGATGAAGTAGGTATGTGTTAACAACACACAGCTATGACACTGAAGGCAAGACTTGCTACTGGAATTTGTAGGCTGCTTGTAAAACTTCATGAGCATTATTATATCAATATAGATTCTTCTTTCCCAGAACCAAGTCATGCACTGAGAATCTGAAGTGTGGAAGAGAATATGGTCTTGGTCCTTGACTCACCCGTTTGGGGATGCCAGCCTCACTAGATTGGAAAAAGGATGAATAGTGTTATTTCCCTCTGGAAATGTCATGTGGCCACCTGGGAAGAGAATAAAGGCTTGCAGGCAGCAAAGTCTTCCCAATCCCATCTGGTGGCTCTTTATCACAGTCTGGGTAGGAGTGGTCTGAACATGCTCTTCTCCATGAATAGTAGAACATTCTAGCTCTCTGAATACCCTAGCGGAGCAGAACAAAATTGAGCCTATTGAGTGAGCCCACCAGCTCAGCAAGTCCAGTGCTTCACACTGTTGTGTGCCAAGTACTCCCTCAAATATCTCCCTGGCTTGGGAATTACACACTATTTAGGGCATCATTTCTCTTAAGAGTTTACCCCTGGTTGGGAATGTGAGGAGTCCATGGAATAGAGATGAGAAACAAAGATGAAAGCACTCTGTAAACTCTAAAGTGCTAGTCTTGTTTATTATTGTTATTGGTGTGTAAAACCTCATGGACCATCCCCCCAGTGATTCCGATTTAATATGCGTTCACTCAGGAAATGGGGCCCTGTCATCAGGTGATTTATATGCTCATATTCCTCTTGGTGAAGCCCAAGCCCATCCTGCTGGCCTGGCCAGCTTGGCAATATTCCCAGACTCATCTTGTTAGATTCTGATTCTGCTCTTCCTCCCCAAAGTCACAGCAACACTTGTACTCATTGACCTCAGGCATTTTCCCTAGTTTCTCAACTCTAATTCACCTTGAGTTACAAATGGATGATGAAAGATCACATAATTTTCTTCATTTTGATTATAAAGAGGGAACATGGGGGAGCTTTAAATCTTGAAGTCACTCTTGTGCTTCCCACATGTTGCTCTGACTCAGGAATGGGAGAGGAGGGTGCGGTTGGAATTAAGTCCCAAGTTTCCTCTCTCCCAAGGATTCAGCACAGCCTCTGTTTCTCCTCTGGATTCCTCTCCCAGCCCTTCTGAAGGTTCTCTTTCTCTGGCATCCTTTCAGTCTGAACTCATGTAAACTATTATTGAGCCAGACAGTGTTTTCCAATATTTATAAACCAAATGATAGAGGGTTATAAAAAGAAAACAAGCCATGATTATGAAAGGTGCCATGAACATCAAGTTCCACACTGCTGCTTTTGAATTGGCCTTTATTAAAAACTGGTTATAATTCTTCTGGAGTAAGGACTGCTAAAAATATTGGGAGTTGACTTGGAAATTCTATGCTTTTACTATGCCCATTTCCCCTAATTATTTGTTTTCAGCCATAAAAAGTTTTAGGATATGTTGCTTTTGCCCTAAGCCAGAAAAAAATTATTTTATTTTAATCAATAAGGTTTAGTTCACCAGTAATTAGGTCAGCTGAGATAAACCTGCATTTTCCTCTTCTTTAATGGTGATGAAATTATGAGAAGTATTGTAGTTCATAATAATGCATTTTGATAAAGAAATGAAATGAAACAAATAAATAAGAGAAACATCTATCCTCTTTTTCCCTTCCTCCATCTTTTTGGCTATGAACATAAACTGCCACTAAAATCCACGAGAGTTAAGTTCTAATTCTTTCTAGGATGACTGTTATGAACTCCTCCCTAAGCAAAGATTTTGTGTTCTGAAGTCATTGTGTTCTTAGGCTTTGGTCCAAAGTGACTTCATTTTCTGTCTGCTGGGATTTAAGAGAGACTGCTAATGTAAGGACGGCAGTTTCATGAGCCAAAGATGTCTCCTTTTTTTTCTGACTCATGCTAAATAAGATTGAATTGTGTGTTAAGATGCCCATCAAGTTTCTCCAAAATTTCAATTACGTTTTGCAGAATTCTAACTTGGCTCAATCATGGAATTAATTAAAAGGTATATTACAGATCTGAGAAACTTAACAAAAAATTGGCATCGGGAAGGCATAGGAACAGTTACTAAAACTCTAAAAATAACAGTTCTCAGAGAACAGTTCTCAGCCTTATATTAAACACATCAAAATTAATTTCAGCTGCATCAAAAAGTTGGCATGTGAGTCAGTCCCAGGATTTGTTTTGTTTTGTTTTTAATTGGTTTGAATAGAAAGGGGGCAAAAACAACTTTAGGGTTTCAGGATGGAAATGAATAATTTATTAGTCATGAGCCTGTCCATTAAGAATGATGCAGGCATCTTAGCTACTAACATCAAGCCTTCTGATAATTGGCATCACTGTGAACCAGAAAGTCAACACTCCTGGGAGAGCCTGCTCTAGAAGAAAATTGGCACTTAAAGTTCTCTTTCAACTCAGTTACTCCAACCTTCAAGAAAAAAAATAATGAGTTTTAGAAGGCACCTTAAAAGATAATCCAAGATGTGCAAAAAAGATTTTTGTAAAAGGTGCTTATTGAAACATTATTTATCACAGTGAGAAACTGGAAACAGCCAAATAGCCAAAAAGAGGATTGGTTATACAAATTATGATACATTGAAACAATGGGATACTCTGCAATCATAAAATATAATTTATATATATATAAAAGCCTAGCAATTGAACGGCAGAATGACCAGAACAACTGATTGACCAGTCGCTATGATGCTCACTGACCACCAGGGGGAAGCTCCTGCATTGAGTGTCTGCCCCCTTGTGGTCAGTGCACTCCCACAGTGGGAGAGCTGCCCAGGGTGAGGCCAAGTCTCTGCACCTATCAAATACCTGAGACAATCCAGACTCTGGTCTGACCCCATCAGCTGATGCAGGCCCTCTAAGGTGTATTCTAGAAAGAGCATGGGGAGGTAGCATAGGCAGATAGCAAGAGGGGACCTGAATGTGGACCTCCTGGGAAGGCTTTCCTGATGGCTGAGGATCCTGGAGGATGGCTGCCCTGAACATCCCCGATGGTGTCACCAATCTGGCATCACACATCAAGAGCTTTAGAATGCAAAGCTCTCCACCAGGTTCCTCCACACAGATGATGCCTTTACCAAAGACATTACCCCAAAATATTAGCTGAGACTAATTTCCTCATTCAGCCACTCAGAGGGTGGGTCCACAGCCACTCGGCTGACTGGGATGAGCGGTGCTCCTGCAGTGGGCCAATCCCTGTAGGTCATGCCCCCTCTAGTATTATAATAATACTAGAGGCCGGATGCACGAAATTTGTGCAAGAGTAAGCCTTCCTTCCCTTGGCTGCTGGCACCAGCTTCCCTTTGACACCCAGGACCCAGGCTTCCCTCTGACTGCCAGCAGGCATCTGGGATCTGGCTTCCCTCGCAGTCCTGGCTTCATCCAAAAGGTCGTCCAGAGGGATGTCCAGAAGAATGTTCAGTCTAATTAGCATATTATACTTTTTTATTATAGATTAGAGCTCATAAGAAAATTTTATAATATGTTAAGCTAATTATCTATACTAATAAAGGTGTAGGTAGCCTTCACATGCAACATTGTCACAGATGGCTGCCACAAATGCCTGCCACAAGATGGTTGCCACAAGATGGCCATGTGCCATCAAGGCGGGGCCCAGTGGCAGCTCTTCATGGTGAGGCCCGGGGGTCCTGTGGCTCTGCGCGGCATCTCCACTGCCTTGTGTGGAGGAGGTGATTCCCGGCAGAGGAGGCGGGTAATGGCAGGGGAGGGCATTTGGGGGCGATCAGGCAGGCAGGCAGGTGAGCAGTTAGGAGCCAGTGGTCTTGAGATCAGGCCTAAACCAGCTGTCAAACATCCCCGAGGGGTCCCAAATTGGAGAGAGTACAGGCTGGGCTGAGGGACATCCCCCTCCCGTGAATGAATTTTGTGCACTGGGCCACTAGTCTATATATATAAAAGCCTAAGCTACTGGCCAAAAGGTAGCTATGATACATACTGACCATCAGAGGGCAATGCAGGAGCTGTTGAGCTGTGGTGAGTTGGCAGCTGTGGTTCTCAGGTGATATACCTGAAACCAGAGAGGAGGGAGCCTGATTCTGGGGTGCATCACCCAAGAACTGCCCCTCATAATCTGGGACCCCTCAAGGGATGTTGGAGAGCTGGTTTTGGCTCACTCCCTGGAGGCCAGGCTGAGGGACACCACCAGTGCACCAATTTGTGCACTGGGCCTCTATCATATATATTAAGAAAAAATAGCAAGTTAAAAAATGGTAGACTCCCAACATTAATCATGGGTTGTCTCTAGGGCAGTGCCAAAAATCTGCTTTTTCCCCTCTCTGCCCCTTTTCCATATGTTCTTTGTAATCAAAGAAAAGAGAAATAAGTGCCACAAAAGAACATTTCATTTGCAAAATCTGCTGAGAGATGGTGCATATTTTGATTTCTTATTTTTAAACTAGAGCTTTCAAATTACTTGGCTTTTTAGAGTTGCATCTATTGCTTATAGTTCTCATCACTTAAAAAAAAATATCTGTCACTTCCTAATGTATTTGGAAGTTTTCTATTCTTTACTTATGTGGTGCTTAGGGGAAATAAAATTTGATTGTGCCAAAGTAATCAGAAATGGCTTTTATTTTGTTTCTGGGAAGCCTCTTTAAGAGTTGTTAGATGGTGTTAATAGGCTGTTAAATTGGTCAAGAGTCCACCAGACCTGAAATAAAACAATCCTTTATTACTACAAATACCTCCATGGACAAACCCCACCCTCCAAGCAACATGAGGGCCCCAGAAACTGAAAAGAAGACACACATGCTAAGCCAGAGTACTCCTGCATTCGGAGCACAGATTAAGCTACATAATTGAAGATGGATAATTGAGGCTTTGACCAGTAAGACTGAGCACTGGAGAAAGATCAGGTCAATACATTCTTGTGTGGGAGGATCCCTGTCCACCACAATTGAGAATGGCTTTTGGTTAGATGGAAAATTCCATGAACTCGTTATCTAAGATAGGAAATTAAAGTTATTATATTAACTGCTCCTGATTTGAGACACATGTGTTACAGGTCTACAAAAATCTCCATCTCTTTTTCCTTCCCTTCCCTTCTCTTCCCTCCCCTTCCCTTCCTCCCCGCCCCCTCTTTCTCTCTCTCTCTCTCTCATGCAAAGACAGAGATAATTATTATTATAGCAGTGGTAGGAATTCTGTGTTCCCTCCTGTCACAGATCTCTGTCCATTACCTGGAGCTTCTCCTTTTCTCCCTGGCATTCTACTCCATTCTCTGCACAAAGCGGGTGCTTGAAGGATAATGGGACAGCATTATCCTTCCCAGGCATAATGCTTCCCATGCTCTAGGGAAGGAGACAGCAGAAACTCTAGGCTGCAAGAGGTGTGGCTGCTGGCTTCTGGTGTGAGATGCAGGAGGATGCAGTTGCTTGGTGCCCATGCTATGGGGATAAGGAGATCCAGGTTTAGAGAAGAAGAGTACTGAGGAACCCGAGGGAAAAGGTTAATAACATGAGCAAGAACAGGGCACACACATGGCATAGGCAAGGAAGAGTGAGGAAAGGGTGGCCTGGCAGTAGAGAACTGCTGAGGGAGGGGTGGGTAGAAAGTCTGATTAGCAAAGGAGTTTCTTTCAGTCGAGTCTGCAGATTATGGTTTTAGTTTTGTGTGTCTGAAAATATCTTTATTTTCTCCCATTTAAGTTGTGATTGAGCTGGATATAACAGCCTAAGTTGAGAGTTTTGTTCATTCAGCACTTTGAAGACTGCTTTATCATTTGTACTATTTAATGTTGCTGCTGAGAAGTCTGACGTTATTCTTCACACACACACACACACACACACACACACACACACACACACATTTTTTTCCTGGGTTTTATTTCTGGCACATTTAAGATTTCCTTTTATTCTTTCTGTTTTAAAGTTTCATTACAGTGTTCTCAGGTGAGAACTTATTCTTATTTATCCTTTTGTTACCAAGGGTAAACTCAATCTGAAGACTTACATCTTTCTTTTGCTCTGGAGAATTTTGTCAGCCCTTACTTTTATGTTAAGCAATTTGTATTGCTTCTCTGTCATTCTTTTTATTCTTTCCTCCACGCCCCACCCCTACTCATGTTATATGCATATAACTACCCTTTGTCTCTGTTGAATTTTGGGTAAACTCCGCAGTTTGACCTTCCCAGGGATCAGTACTTCCTTTACTGGGTATAAAGTTAATTTCACCTATTAAGTATTTTTAAAATTTCAGAGGCTACCTTTTAATTTCTAAGAATTCCACTTGGTTATTTTGCATATCCATCTATTCTTGCCCCATTTATTCCTGTTTTTGTTTCATATTGACTAGTTCTTTTTATAGTTATACTCTTATTTATCTCCTTATACTTCCTTGTTTTAACCAATTTGTTACACTGTTCATCAAAATTTCTTTTTGGAGCGAATTTATGTTCGGATTTCATATTTTATTGATTGCATTTTTCAGGGTTGGACTTTATGGATTTTGGAATTTTTCTTTGCAAGCTTATTTTGAATTGAGTTGTTTTTGTTATTTGTTTTCAGTCTCCTTTTATCCTCTCCTTCCCATGTCTATTTCTCTAAATCCATTGGTTTGTAGTTATCTTTTTGCTTGGCCCCCTAGAATTCCACTTCAGAATCAGATGCAATAAAGGCAATTCAGGGTCTTGGTCATGGTGATGTCAGGGATCTCTCAGGTCCAGTCACTCCCAACATGTGGCTTGGTTCTTGTCTTGTCTTGGCTCTTGTCTGTGTCCTCCCAGTTCCTTAGGTACATGGCCTCTCCTAAGTCATAGCTCAGGCAGTTTTTGGCTAAGGAAGACATCCTAATTCAGGGCCCTTGTCTCAAGTGGAGTAGGCTGTGAAGCAGCCACTATCCCGTAATTCTGGATCTACAGACCAACAGGCCCACAGCTTTAGCCCAGCTCTTTGGCATTCTGTTGCTTTTTCTTATTCGTGCAGTTAGCAATCTTTATTTCACCCTTCAACTCTGCCATGTCATTTTGTTTTATTTTTTAAAAATAGTTTCTCTATCTTTTCCGTCTATTTGGGGAAAGAACAGAAATGTCTCAGTGTGAACTTCTTATCCCATTTTATTAGAAGTCCAGCAACTGTTTTTAAAAATATATCCTGTCATTAGCTAGTACACAGGCTGTGGGATATATATTTTTTCTATGACAGACAAGTGACCATTAATTAGTACACATGCTGTGGGTTGTATATTTAAGTACTAAATGAGAATTTTGTATTTAGCAAAGTTAAGATGATTTTCTAAAAATAATAAGGCATGGAACACACTGATAGCTCTCAGAGGGGTTGGGGTTTGGGGGACTGGATAAAAGAAAGTGAAGGGACTAAGAAAAAAATACCACATCCTATATAACAAAGAGCTAATACGCAAATGGTCTTCATACCCTCACACCCTTGAGCAGGAACTACTCAGGCACTCAACACTGGGGAGAGAGAGGGATGGAGACTAGCAAGCACAAATAAGCTCACAAGAGAGGAGTGAGGACCAGGCAGGCTGTGGCCAAGGAGAGAGACAAGTTGCCCACCACATGGTCTTGGACACCAGCGGCTGGGCCTGCACCTGTGGCCCGGGACAGGGACAAGCCACCCGCCTCAGGGTCCTGAGCACCTGGGGCTGTGGCCCAGGCAAAGCTGCTTGCCCAGAGTCCCCTGAAGCTGCAGCTGGTCCAGGTGAAGCTAGCCTGGGTCCTGGGTGCCTGTGGCCAGCCAAAGGGAGGGAAGCCCAGGTCCTGGGTGCCTGTGACTGGCTAGAGGAAGGAAATCCTGGGTCCTGGGTGTGGGGCGAGGTAGAGTCCGTTAGAGATGATCAGGCTAGAAGGGGAGCAGTTAGAGGCAATCAGGCCAGTAGGGGAGCAGTTAGGGGCAGATGTAGTTAGGGGCAATCAGGCAGACAGGCAGAGAAGTTAGAGGTGATCAGGCAGGCAGGCAGGAGAGCAGTTAGGATCCAGGGGTCCTGGATTGCAAGAGGTAGTTGAACATCCCCTGAGGGATCCTGGATTAGAGAGGGTGCAGGCTGGGCTGACGGCTGACCCCCTCACCCCACAAATTTAGTGAACGGGGCCTCTAGTTAACAAATAATTCATAGACAGAGCAACAGTGTGGTATAGCCAGAGGGAAGGGGGGCAAAAGGGACTGAAAGAGACTTTGCTTGGGGCGGCAGGCACACAAAGCAATGTGCAGAGGATGTTCTGTTGAGTTGTGTGCTTGGAACCTATATGGTTTTGCAAGCCAATATTATCTCAATAAATTCAATAAATAATAACATAATAGTGCATGATTTTTCCTCTCATGGGCCAAATGGTTCTCACTGGATCAAAAATTGTATCTGAATTGATTAGCAAAGTTTGTAACCCCTCAGGACTTAAAATCTTGAAAATGTTAATGATTTTTTAAAAAGATTGGTAGTCATAAGATTTTAGAACTCAAAGGATCATATATTGCTGGTCCCTCATTTCTGGATCTGAAAACAAAGACAGAGAGATTAAAGGTCTTGTTCAAGGTTATGTGATATACTGGTAGTAAGGCTAAAGCTTGAATAAATGGATTAAACTAGGTTTGTATTTCTCCAACAAAGTTGTCCGTAGTATATATTAGAAGTGATAGAACCAGGATGCTGATATATGGTTTCCACTGCAGCGCTTAATTTTGTGGAGG
Organism: Lasiurus cinereus; assembly: GCA_011751065.1. Classification (NCBI taxonomy): domain Eukaryota; kingdom Metazoa; phylum Chordata; class Mammalia; order Chiroptera; family Vespertilionidae; genus Lasiurus; species Lasiurus cinereus. The sequence goes on along the minus strand of JAAGEH010000286.1, from coordinate 711,053 downwards.
CATTTCACAGAACAAATTACATCCGGGTTTCATAAGCTCTCAATTTCAATCTACTGTGTGATTTTTTAAAAGCAAATATGTGCAGAGTATCATTTCTTGCTCCAGACAGAAAGTAGAGGTAGCCAGGATACTCCTTATTCTCGCATATATTCATGTCCTACTAAGTGTATAATTTAGATAAACATAAGAGACTGAAAAAGTAAGAGTAGAGATAAATAGAAGTATATTGCATTTCAGGATCCATGGTTACAGGTAACTGACTCTGGCTGATTCGGCAGAAAAGTAACTTATTACAAGGGTTTTGTGTAGCTTACAACATTGTTGGGGAAGCTAGAATCAGGCCTGAAGATAAGCTTCCAGAAATAGTCTTCAAACTTTAAAACTAGCCTTCTGAGAAAACCACTCCTGCTGCAAGCACTGAGCTTTAGATGCTATAGCAAACTAAGCCCTTACACTGGAAGATGGCTTTTTCTGAAACTACAGTTGCCACCACAGCAAGGCCATTTCTGTGCAGAGCACATTGGTCTGTGAATGACACCTGCCAGGGTGTTTCTCCCTGCATCTAGAAGGGTTCAGGAATCTGGAGAAGGGCTGCGTGTAAATTAATAAAGAGACTAGACATGAAATATAAATTTGGAAGGCATTTTGAGGAGTCAGAGGAGACCTAGCTTCAGTAACCAAGTTCTCTGAATCTCTGGACCCCTAGATATTTATTAACACAAATTTCCCTAAAGCAAAGCAGATGTACATATCAAAGGTTACGTTTGGTATACAGTAGGCATTGTCAGGTAGGGGAAACTGCCCTCGGCTGTTCCAGTAGCAGGTAATAACATGTAGGTTGAAATGCCCTCAGCTGTCTGGCAGTAGGCAATAATATATGCATCTTTTTCAGGTCTGGGGAAATGCTTTTAGCCATTCCAGCAGGCAACAATATGTATTCAGCCCTGCTGAATAAAGAAGTCCTTCAACCTTTTGAGGACTTCCTGCATTTATTATGACATGCTGGAATTAGCTTCCAGCTGACACCCTCTGAACTGTGCAGTATATTTGTACTGCCCCTGCTAGTCCTGAAAGCCAGTGTCCTTTCCCACTGTCCTCGGTAGCAAAATGGGTTCTGTGCAGAGATCCCTTCTCAAAGTGGGAATTGCTGTGCTGGCTATGTCTAATTGATGTACTCTGGCTTGCATGCTAACAGGCTACCTGCAAATGAGGGGCTGTCTTCCTTCTTGGAGAGCCAGGGTTCTGAATGTGGAAACGTCCCCAAATATAGCACCAAGGTCCAGGTATCAGGCAACTAGAGAGTTGGCCAATGTCTTCTATATTTAATAAATGTAAATAGGCAAACAAAGGAGCCAAAGTACCCATGGGGTTGTATATGGGGCAAGACCATCCATTGTGCTAGATATTCTCCACTTACCCTTCTAATTGCACTCTCTACCCTTCTCCCCACTGTGCTGTGACCCTGAAGGCTGACTATAGGCACTGCACCGACCAGCTCTTTTGCTCTCAGCCTCCAGTTAGGTTGGCCAGTGGGAAGGGGATGGGAAGGTAGAAGGAAAGGTTTGGACATTTAGTCCCTCAATTCCTTCCTGGCTGGATTGTAGGTTGTTTCTCTTCTCAAGGCCCTTGTTGGGTGGCCTCTCTTGCAGAGGAGGATCTGGCTACCACTCCTTTCTCTTGTCTCTTTAGGACTAGGGATCCCCACTATTGCTAGCCATGGGCACTTACCCATCCCTTGTGGCTTCCCTTACCTCTCTCCACACCTTGTAAACAGTTTCCTTTAAACTCTTCGGTCCCATTTACACGTTCTGTCAGCTCCCTGCCTGGATCCTGAACAGCTCCATCCCCACTGGGGCACATGCCTGCGTCTTGCTTTCCCATCTCACCAATTAGAGTGCTGTCATGTATTTCCTTTTATTGTCTTCTCAAACCCAATTACCAGCTGAGTTAGAGGAAGACAATATTTTAAATGATGACAGCAGGGGGCCTCTGTCATCAGGGTCTTGAAATTGGTTGTCTACAGCTATAGCCAGTCCTGGCAGTATGGCATTAAAAGCTCTAAAAATCATGAGTTAGAGGCCCATTGCAGGACAGGAGGGAGATGGGCCATATAGAGGTATTGTAAATGTGTAATGGCTGGTTCTGAGGCAAACCGCTGCTAGAAGCTCAGGAGAAGGAGTCCCAGAAGCAGCACACAGTGGCACACACTGCTCCCGCCTCACCCACACTGAAACTAACACAGTGCCTCCTCCGAGAGGACAACTATGAGAAGGCAGTATTAGTACCCTGAGTGAATTCTTTAATACAGAGAAAAATTATATGTGTCTGAATTCTCATAAAACTCTACAAAGGGTTTCCTTGTTTAAATAGCTGTTTTCCCCATTTGTTTCTGATTGATGGGTAATTTCCTCTCACAATCTAACAGATGTCAGCCATTTCTGCCACCTGTAACACAGAATCTTCTGCACATAACACCTTTACTAATGTGACACAGCAACAAATCAATGGAAGCTTCCACTGCACTCTGCTTAGAAAAAGAACATCCCACGGAAACAAGGTTATACAAAGGTAACACATTTTTAAAAATCAACTGGCAGTATAGGTTCAACCAACCTACTTTCCTATGTCTAGGGATTATGCATTTCATTACGGATCTTCAGAATGATGGATGTGGAAACTGCATTATCGCCAATCTTAAAAAACGTTTTATTCTCTTTAATATATATTCTCATAATTATATTATTACTAGAGGCCCAGTGCACAAAATTCATGGATGGGAGTGTGTGTCCCTCAGCAAGGCCTGCACCCTCTCCAATCTGGGACTCCTTGAGGGATGTCCAACTGCCCATTAGATAAGGATCTGGCCTAAACGGGCAGTAGGACATCCCTCTCACAATCTAGGACTGTTGGCTCCCAACTGCTTGCCTGCCTGCCTTCCTGATTGCTCCTAATCGCTTCTGCCTGCCAGCCTGATCACCCCCTAATCACTCCCCTGCCAGCCTGATTGATGCCTAACTGCTGCCCTGCCAGCCTGTTTGCCCCTAACTGCCCTTCCCTCCTGGCCATCTTGTGGTGGCCATCTTTGACCACATGGGGTGGCCATCTTGTGTGTTAGAGTGATGGTCAATTTGCATATTACCTCTTTATTATATAGGATCCTTTTCATAATAATTTCTATATGTCACTCAATGCCTTTGATATGCCTACCTGTCCTCCAAGTTTTATAGATATTAAGAAATATAATATGCAGTGCTTACTGTCAAGGAGCTTCCAGTATAATAGAACAACAGTGAAAATGATTGAAATAATATTAAATGCTTTTTGCGTGGCATTCAATGGCAAGAGGTCCCGAGGAATCTGGTATATTTCTGTACGATACATATTTTAGTGTTTCTAACTGGTCAACCAGCTTGGAGCAGTCTATCTTGGAGGATGATCCAGTTGGCAACTGTGACCACATTCTTCTTCCAAAGCCTTCTCTTAATATGGCTTGAAATTGTGTTCCTTTTTTGGCATCCACATATACAACTACTTCAAACTACTTTTACCATCAATTTTTTACAGGTTGGGCCACCGAAGCTCAGAGCAGCAAGGGGACCTGCCAGCAAGTGCAGCGCCAGGAGCAGGATACATGTCTTCAGACTTGTGCCTGGTGCCTTTTCTTTCCTTTTCTTCTCTTGTCTTTTCTTTTTTCTTCTTTTTTTAAAAAAATATTTTTAGTAATTTTTTACAGAGAGAAAGGGAGAGGGATAGAGAATTAGAAACAGTGACGAGAGAGAAACATCAATCAGCTGCCTCCTGCATGCCTCCTACTGGGGACTGAGCCTGCAACCAATGTACATGCCCTTGACTAGAATCAAACCCAGGACCTCTCAGTCCTCGGCCCTATCCACTGAGACAAACGGGTTAGGGCCCTTTCTTTTCTTTAAAGCACTATATTTATAAAAAGAAGTCTTTTTATTTATTTGTAACATTTACAAATAATATGTTAAGTAACATCAACATTGCATAAAAACAGAGATTAAGTAAACATTCCCCTTGACCCTTCCTCCAAGCCCATGTCCCTCTCCAGAGGTATTCACTATCTTGGCTTGAAGTGTATACTTTAAGACCTTTTCCAAGCACTTCTTCCCTCCTGGAAATAGTTCATTTATGAGAGGTTTTATAGAGTACTTGTTTTTCTGAAATTTGCCCTTTTCACTCAATATATTTTAGAGACCTTTCCATGTCAGTGTTTACATATATTACTTATATTTTTACCTGCTGAACAGTGTTCCATTGTAGGGATGTGTGTAACTTAATTAATTTCCCCCTTATTGATAGACACGAAGATTGCTTTCAGTTTGTTACTTAAAAAATACTGTAATAAATATCTTGTGCATGAATCTTTGAATACACATGTGGGAATTTCTCTGAGCTAGATACCTGGAAGTGAAAATGCTACTTGAAAGATACATGCATTCAAAATCTTAATAACAAGTACCAAAATTATCTTCCAAAAAGACCTACTCAAGTATATTCTTGTATACAAGGGTAGAATTTCCCATACTTTTAGTAATACTGATTTGTGCTAATTGCTTTAGTTTTTACTAATCTGAATTGTTCTAATTACTGAGTTTCAGCATCTTACATTTCTTCTTCGATGAGTTGTTTATTTTTATTCTTTTCATAATATTCTCTATTATACTTTATATTGTCTTCATATGAATCTCCCCCCAAAAATATTGAATAAAACAAGAACAGGTACAGAGCTATAAACATCTTCAGAGGCCTTCCTCTGTGATGGACCTGGATCCATTAACAGGCATTTGAATGTAGAAGTGGGTCCCTCTAACCAGTTTACAAACTAGGTGATATCCCTTCATCCTGTTCAAATGAATGTTATGAGCATCTTTGCAAAATATCGTACTGAAATTGTGCCTGGTATTTTTATAATCTATATTTTAAAAATATTCATTGATTGATTTATTTTAGAGAGATAAAGGAAGATAATGAACAAGTGCAAGAGAGAAACATCAATTTGTTGTTCCACTTATTTATGATTCAGTAGAGGCATGGTGCACAAATTCTTGCATGGATGGGGTCCCTCAGGGTGGCCTGTGGGAATTGGGCCCCAGCTTGTGCCCCCAGCTTCACAGCCCCACAGTGCCTGGAAGCTGGGCAGCAGCCACACCCAACTGCCTCCCCTGGTCACCACCTGCAGGATGATTGATCAGCAGGGCCGCTGGGCCTCCACTCACACCAGCCTTGGCCTGGTGCTGCCTAGTCATCTGCTCCATCATCCTGCCCCAGTCCCGTTCTCATCAGGGCCCACTGGGGCCAGCAGTGCTTCCATTGCTGCCTGCTGCCAGTGCTGCATTGCCAACGCCCATCATGTTCCACGCTGCTCCCTGGTGGTCAGTGCACGTCATAGCAAACAGTCAAATTCCCAGTCGGACAATTTGCATATTAGGCTTTTATTACATAGGCTTGGTTGCTTCTTGTATGTGCCCTGACTGGGGATCAAACCCAAAACTTTGGCATATCAGGACAATGCTCTACTGGTAACTAGTTGAGCTGCCCAGCCAGGGACAAATCTATTTTTAACTCTATATGAAATTAGTTTACTCTGTTTTAATGGTTAGTTAACAGGTGTTTATGTAATATGCTTTCTAGAATATTGCAGAAAGTAATGCTAAGCTTGCTCACTCTATAGATTCCATAATTCCCGCCCGCCCCCCCCCTTTGGTTTTGTTTTTTTTTTTTTTTTTTTTTAGAAATCTGTATTTCTGCCTGCCTTACATTTCTGGCACTTATCCTATTTTCAATGTCTCTGAGATGAGAGGCATTGGTTCTGAGACTTATAATCTTTTGTTCAGTCTGCAAAGCCTGTATACCGGGTTCTCTTTGCCTCACTCCTCATTTAGGCTGGGCTTCAATTTATTCCCTGTGTATCTATTATACCCTTCTCGGTTTGAAGATCATGTTCCTTGCTGGGGAAGAAAGAAGCAATTGAGTAGCTCTGCCTTTTCTCTGTTATCATTTAACAGAATCTTCTCCAGGCAGGCAGCTTATCCTTCCCTTCATCTTCTTGCTTCAAACCATGTGTGTGTTTTTAAAGCCCTTTCTGGGGTCTTTGTCATTTAGCACTCCTCAGAGCATTCCAGATTTTTGCCTTCTGTCATTTTCTTTCAGGGTTTGTAGAACTCTCTTATTCCCCTTGGTCTGTGTTCTTTCTCTCATCCTTTGGATGTGTCATTTCAGAATATAGACTCCTCAGAGAATGCCATGTGGGCTCTTATCAGCTTCTCCAGATAATGGTTACTATTCTAACAATTGCTCAGTTTGACAATTAAAAGTACCCCGACATATTTCTTATCATCGCCTTGAGGTTATATTTATGTGACCTTGTTAAAGTTTGTTTTCCTAAAGCCTCAATTACATCTACTTTTTTTTTCTTCTCTCTTACAAGTTCTGGGATGACAGGATCCCTTTCATCTTCAGAAAGATAAGGGGTGCATTTTATTTCATATGTTTATTGAAATTTTTTATCATTTAAACATCACTTTCATTTTTATCATTTAAAAATCCTTCCTTACTGGTCAGAATTAAGTATAGCAGTTCCCTTCATATCTTTTTGTACGTTTTGAAAAATGAAGTTATATCCTGGCCAGTGTGGCTCAGTTGGTTGACCGTCATCCTGTGTACCAAAAGATCACCGGTTTGGTCCCTATGGATGGCAACTAATTGATGTTTCTCTCTCTCACCAATGTTTTGATATTGTTGTTTTTTCTCTCTCGCACTCTCTCAAAAATCAATAGAAACATATTTTCAAAAAGAGAGATGAATTATTAGGAAGGCAAATTAAGACTATATTAAATTCTAAAGTTGTTTAGAGATTTTGAATAGGTATCTAAGTAGCTGAAGTGACACATCAACATTACATCTTGCCTCTGTGACGTTTCTATCATGTGATTTAGAAAAGCATCCTTCAGCTCTTTAATGTAGCCTGGCAGTCTTAGCGTGCTCCCACAAATAGCGTATGCTCTCACGCTCATTTAATCTTCTCCATATGCTGTATGCTATACTTTTGGGTTCACATATTTGCAGTTTTGACACATGGTGGTACTGTATATCCATTTTTATCAGATTCATTTGATATTGGAAAACATACCATTTAATTGCTTAAACCAATTCCATTTCCCCAAGTCTAAGGAACCTCTAGGCATTGTGTTTATCTAACGGAGGCTATGGTGTACCAGCGGTTCCCCTTCAGGTGTAAAGGAATTATTATTCCAGCAACTGGGAGTGTCATCCAAGCTGGTCTCTTCCAAACTGCCTTGGCTGAAGAGAGCCTCATCTCCCAAGGCCATCCCCTTCCAGAGTGCCCTTTGTTCAATGCTTGATTGATGTGTGGATAAAGGGCCTCACCCCAACTCAGGACAGCTCTGAAGGCTCATCTCAGAACTCCTCAGCTGGGCCACTGAAGCATTCCACTGACAGCACTGGAGCTCCACTTCTCCCTCTGCTCAGTTCTGCTTCTTTCCCCCTCTCCCCTTCCCCTCTTTTCCCAAGAGCAATCCCTAATAAACTTCCTGCAAGCCAATCTCCATCTCAGGGTCTATTTCCTGAGAAACCCAAACTGGGACAATCTGCTTAATCTTTTAAAAATGTTTTTTATTGATTTTAGAAAGATGAAGGAAGAGGGATAGAGAAATGGAAACATCGATGAGAAAGAAACATTGACCGGCTACCTCCTGCATGCTCCCTACTGGGGATGGAGTCTGAAACCTAGGCATATGCCCTGATTTGGAATCAAACCATGACCTCCTGGTTCAGGAGCTCACACTCAACCACTGAGCCATACCACCTGGGCTGTTCATCTTAATTTGTTATATTATGTTATCTTGTGCATTGAAATATGAATAATTGAGCCTTAAATATTATTCCTAGTACTGACTCTCTGGCATTTTCTTAGAATTACAGGGCTTATCTTTCTCTCACTGTAAATCTTTCTATGCCATTCATGTTAACTTCCATTTATGTGATTTAGAAGTTTCTTCTGAGCCTTTTTTCTTCCTTTCCTTCAAACTTCATGTGAAGCTGTTTGACTAGTAACCTTTGCCCTTAAAACATTTTTTAAAAATCTTTCTAGCATGCATTTCTTGCTTGCCAGGAGTCTGTCATTTCAGTATTATAAATCAGAGTTGAAAAGAAAAATATTGACACCATCTTCTGAGACACCTTTTCCATTCCAGTAATCTTCTTAATCCCCTAAAGGCACAGCTTTCAACTGAAACAGCTGAGATAATGCTGGTAGAATCAGTCCTCCTCCTGTTACCTTCCTGCTGGCAGCTCAGGGGCCTCTTTCTGAATGTCTCCCACTGAGGGGATTCAGTGTGGGCACTGCCTCTCAAGGGAGGGTTCAGTGGGCTCATATCCTGGAGTTTTCAGGGGCCAGTGAGCCTTGGGTGTCAGTTTGGGCTCTCTGAAAAGCATGATAGGACAGAGTAAAGAATTTAAGAGTCAAGATAAAGGGGGAGGAAGCAAGGTAGGGCAGGAAAGGATTTCAGAGTGAGAGGCACATCTGACATCTGTGAAAGGAAAGCTGGGAAGAAGCAGAAGTGGGCAAGGAGAGCCTCAGACTGAGCTGCAGATAAGTCTTGGCCAATCCAACAGGGAAATTTGGAGCAAAGACTCTTTTTTCGAGGTGTCTGGCAATGGGCACTTGGGAAGAGCATGGCCTGGGCTTGATCCCAATGGTGCTGCATTAGGAGACTGTCGGGAAACTGCATTACTCACAGCTGAATGCTAAGTTCGTTCTACTAAGATACAAGTAGAGAGCTTCATGGCTGCCCCAGTACTCCCTCCACCAGTAGAGTCAACTCTATTATTCAGGGAGTAGCCCCTCCGGGGTTGCATAGGCCCTTCTTCCTGAGGGGACACTTAGAAGAGGGAGGTTATTGAGAAGAATTGCAGCCCCCTTTGCTTACAATACTATCCACAATGGGTCCTCATTGCCTGGGGGCAGCAAATGTCAGGCTGCAACGCAGATCTGACCGTCTCAGCCAGCCCAGTGGGGAGCTCTGTATCAGATGCTCTGTTAGAGGAGTCCTGCATTCAGTAGAAACGACCAGGCCCTGACCCCAGCCATGCTAAGCTCTTGACTGGGGGATACCTGGGAAGTGTGGCCTTAGCATGGAAGCTGCAGGCCCTTGACTGGCTAGATCTTTGCAGCTGAGAGGCAAGTTCTTTTTTGAAGGAAGATCTGAGCAGCATACCTCCATGCCCTCACACCTTGCTAAAGCATGCTGACTCAGGGTCCCTGGCACTAGGAAACTAATTTTCAGCCCTCTTATCACACAGTCACTGATCCTGACTTAACACTGGTTTTGCAACGCGACACAGCATCAGGGGGCCTAGAAGTCTAGTTTCAAGGTGAAGGGAAGAGGGTCTTTCTGTAAAATAAAGCAGTTCACTTTGCAGGGAAGCTAGCTTTCTAGGATAAAAGAACATGTGCTCTTCAGTACCCAGTGAAGTGGGATACCCTGCTGATGCTTTTGCATCCCTGGATCTCTCTCCGTGGGGAAAGCCCATGGGTTCTCTGGTTCCACTACGCACCTTTTTCTACTTTCGACCTCTTCAGAGGTATGTTGTGTCATTTCCACCTCCTCAGAATGTTTTTATTTCTGATTTATCCCCAGTACAATTTATTTAAGATTATTTAGCACCAAAGAGGTTGAAAGGCAATACTTTTGCTGCTAACATGCATGTCAGGTAGGCATGGAAATAGTTGAAGACAGTTACCCATTTTCCAATTAAGTGGCAGGAAATTAGTCATGGATGACTTAACTGAGAGGGGGGTGGGCTGCAGGCAGGCTGGAGGTGGCCTAGCCTATCCTTGGGTAGATCCCCCGGGGCCTCATTTTTTATGAGTGGACTGTAGTTTGGATGGGATTAAAGGTGTTATTGTCTGAGTACAAGGACCTAGGCAAGAGCCCTTTTGTTGTAAGATTGAAAGGAATTGGAGAGATTTAAGCCTGGAGAACAAGCCACACTTGTGACTTAGATCGTCTTGCTTGGTAGTGTGGTCTGTGTTCATTTTCCCGTTTGTTATTCCCCAGCCTTATCTGAACAATTTGCCTCATAGACGCTGTATTACAGCTTTCTAGTGAAGGATCATTCATATGCTTTGATCACAGCCTCTGAAAAGGAGGTTCTCAGTATAAAAGGGCAGGCCCTGAAGACAAGGTGACCCTCAGCAGGATGTCCTCTTCTGTCAACCTGAAGGATGGCACATTTCCCACAGGGCTCTTCATCAAACCTTAGCATTCCCTCTCCTAAGACAGTGACTACCTTGTACACACATAACAAATACTTGGTGGGCAACTCAAGCAAAAAGAGAAACCACACCTGCCCTTCAATTCCTACACCATCTTCCTCAGAAAGTATATTTTCTCTCTCTTAAATCCTTTCTCATAAATAAATAACTGTATTAGTAGTGATGGCTAGCAATTACTATCTAGAGAGGTTCTGAGGATCTTATAATTATACATTAATCCATTTGCTTCTCATAACAATCAGCTCTCTGAGACAGGTTCCCCCCACTCCGTCCCCCATTTTGTAAATGGTGAAACTGAGGAATAGAGAAGTGCAGTGACTTTTCCAAACTCACCAGCAGGCAATGAAGCCAGGGTATAGAATAAAGCAGCCTGGCTTGAAGCTCACCAAATAATCCCTAGAATACACTACCCATTGATTTATCAACCTACCAGTGGTGCCTTGAGAAATGTTATTGGAAGATTCAAAATGAGGTTGCTACTTGAAAATATTTTAGCCAAAGAAGGGTCCTGTGCTGGGTGGGATCTCTTATCTGTATCTCCCACGTGCCTGGCCTCTTCACTAGGGCTGCTGATTCTGGGCTTCTCTGAAAAAGCTGTCTTAAGTGTGAAGGTTGATCTCCCTTTAAATTGTTACCTTCAGCTCCCCCTTTCTAAGCAGCCTTGGCTTATTAACACTTGGAAAGGAGTTTACTTCCTCAGTGGCATTCTATAATAATTTTAAAAACTTCTTCCCACCTATTTTCCAGGACTATTCAGTGAGCCTCTTGGACCTGTGAGAAGCCTTTTAAATTCACTTTGGTCTTTTCTAAATTGTTATGTTCTGCCCTTAGGAAACAAGCAAAGCAATGAATGCTTAGTAATAAATTGATGTGAAAAGTACACTAATTCATTTTAGAGAGATGTTTTCTAATGGGAGGTTTTTCCAGTTAACCTTTCATTTACCATTACCTAGAAAATGAAATTAACAAGGTTGTACTATTCCCAAAGCAAGCTGGTCAATCCGTGTTTCAATGTAAAACAAAGCTTTAATATTTACAGTCATTAATTTATCTCTAGAGAATATATTTATTTGATTAATGGTTTTCCTTGTAACCATCTCACTTACCTTGTGAATCTCTCCAATCTAGTTATTCTTTGTTTGAGAATGTTTTAAAAATTTTGTCCTGAGTATAAGAAAATGCTCATGGAGTTGGCCCAAGGGATTAATATCACAGGGGAGCTGCTCATGAGACATGGAAACCCACCTTACTATTCTCATTGCCTAAAGCAGAGCAGTTAGACATCTATGAGGTTCTGGTTTGTGTTCCAGCGCTGACTAGACAATACTGATTGACCATAATACTGTATGACTTATATTAACAGCTATTAGATTTAACTTAATGCCACACCCTTTTACCAAGTTTGTGGATGTAATAAATATATGACTGGAGGCCCAGTGCATGACATTCATGCACTGAGGTGGGGGGTCCCCTCAGCCAGGCCTGCACCCTTTAGCAGTCCGGGAGCCCTCAGGGAATGTCCGACTGATGGTGGAGGGAGGCAGGAGAGGCTCACCAGCTGTCAGCCCAGCTTGTGGCTGGGTGACACTCCTCCTGTGAGAGTGCTCTGAGCACCAGGGGGCAGCTCCTGCATTGAGCATCTATCCCCTGGTGGTCAGTATGCATCATAGCAATCGGTTGTCCTGCCATTTGGTTGATTTGCATATTACCCTTTTAATATATAGGATTCTTCAAACCTGTGGAGCATTTCCTAGGTGCAAATTACTGTGCATGACCACCTACATTAACTCAACTTAGGGATAGTGCTAAAATGCAAATGCCTAGTCTCCTGCATTTTCATATTCTTAAACACATTGAAGTTTGAGAACCATAGGCTACCAAAGTAAACAGTGTCAGTTAAGAATCAACTGAGGTAGATTGTGGATATTCATAATCTATTCTAAAATTGACATAGAAAAGCAAAGGAATTAGAATAGTCTAAACAACTGTATGGAAGAATAAGTTTGGAAGATTCATATTATCTTCCTACAAAGGTAGAGTATTCAAAACTGTGTGGTATAGGGGGGAAAAGGTACAGAATACAGACTCCAGAAATAGACTCTTGATTAAGTAAATTTTTACGAAAGTTCAAATGAAATTCAATGGAGAAAGGACATTCTTTTTAACAAAATATGTAGGGGCAGTTGAATACTCATATGCATCAAAGTGAACCTCAAACTGTACTCCAAACATTATGCAAAAATTAACTCAAAATGGGTCATGGACCTATATATAAAATGTAAAACTATAAAACTTTTAAAAGAAAGCATAGGAGAAATCTTTGTGAACTTAAGTTAGGCAAAATGTTCTTAGAATAGCAAAGCATGATCCCTAAAATAAAAAAATTCATAAATAGGATTTTATCAA
>JAAGEH010000286.1:663543-698226 GCA_011751065.1 Lasiurus cinereus | reverse complement strand
ACACACACACACACTGAGTGGCCAGATTATTATGATCTCTTAGAGGCCCAGTGCATGAATTCATGTATATATATATGTATATATATATTTGTGTGTGTGTATGTGTGTGTGTATATATATATATATATACATATATATACATATATATATATACTGAGTGGCCTATATATGTATATATATATGTATATGTGTGTGTGTATATATATATTCTCAACAGTAAGGAAAGAAATAGTAAACAACTAATTAAAAAACAGACAAAAATTGAACAGGTATTTCATCAGAGAAGCTAATACATGGATAGGAAGAAGCTCAATATTATGATTTATTAGGGAAATGCAGATTAATACCACAAGGAGATAACAGTAGACACCTATTATAATGTCTAAAACAAAACAAACTGACAATTCCAAGAACTAATGAGGATATGGAGCAACTGGAACTGTTATACATTGCTGATAAGAATACAGTTGATACAGTTACTTTACTAGAAATGTTGGCAGTTTCTTATAAAGTTAAACATAAATTTATCATATCATCCTTCAATCCCACTCTTAGGTATTTATCCAAGAGGAATGAAAATTCATGTTTACCCAAAACCTGTGTACAGATTTTTACAATTTTATTAATAATTGCCAAAGCCTGGAAACAACCCAAATGTCCTTCAGCTGGTGAACAGATACACCCACACAATGGAATAGTACTCAGCAATAAAGAATGAATTATTGACACATGGATGTCACTGAAAGGCGTTTTTCTAAGTAAGCAAGCAGTATCCAAAGTCTACATCCCACTCAATCCCCTTTATATGACACTTAGAAAGGGTCAAGACTACAGGGATAGAACTGACCAATGGTTGCCAGGGACTTAGGGAAAGGGGAGGGTTTTACTACAAAAGGGAAGCATATGTGAGGTAGTTTTTATGGCAATGGAACTATTCTCTATCCTAATTGTGGTGGTGGTTTCATGATTCTGTGTGTTTGTCAGGAGTCAGAACTATGTGTCAAGAGGCATAAAAATTTCACTTGTGTGTATAAAAAAAGAATCACTTAAGGCATATCTTATTTGAAACTGCCAAAGAATCCAAATCAATATTTATTGAGTGCCTATTATGAGCAAGGCCTGGATTGGTAGGTATGAGGAAAACAAAGCCTCATAATCAGTTCATTCTCTCTGTAGACACCATTCCATTGGAAGACAGAAACAGGTGCACAAGTAACTATCATGGGGCAGTGTGGGATATGTGCTCAACAAAGGAACACAGAAGGTATAATTGGAGACCAGTGGATTTTTACAAGAAGAATGGTAAGCTCGAAGAACTATAAGGCTGAGTCACAGAAGCAATAAATCAGATTTTACACTGACCAAAAATTAGATGGGAGAAAGTTATAGGCATAACAAAATGTGATTATTGATTAGGGAGGAGAAGGTAATTAAAGCAAACTATAAATGTAATGAGATTGAATCAATGCATGCAATGCCATTTAAAAAAAAAGTCAAATAATTCAGTACTGATTCCTCCTAAGAAAGTGAAATGAACAGATCAAGGTTATGGTATGAAGTTGTGTTGACTTTAGATTCCAGAAGCAATTTCTTTGCTCACCTCCCACCCCCAATAAGAATAGTTTCCTCCTCTGAGTACTGTATCTAGGATAGTGATCCTCAGCCACAAAACTTCATTTGGAACTCATTAGAAATGCAGATTCTAAGGCTTTATGCTAAACCTTCTGAATCAGAAACTTTGGGGTTGAGCCCAGTGATCTGTTTTAGCAGGTTCCCCAGGTGATTCTGATGAATGTTTGAAATGATTGAGAGTTTGAGAAGTTGCCAAAACTGAATGCTTTACTTAGCTATTATAACCAGCTGAAGCTGGAAAAGAAATATTAATTTTTAGTGACTGGGCTTACTGGAAGATTCTCCAAACCAATGAACAATGGGACTTGCTTTAACCAATCATATAAAATGTATGGTTTGGCTTCATTTGATCCAGACCAGTGGTTGGCAAACTCATTACTCAAGAGAGCCAAATATCAACAGTACAAGGATTGAAATTTCTTTTGAAAGCCAAAGTTTTTAAACTTAAACTTCTCCTAACGCCACTTCTTCAAAATAGGCTTGCCCAGGCTGTGGTATTTTGTGGAAGAGCCACACTCAAGGGGCCAAAGAGCCTATGTGGCTCGTGAGCCACAGTTTGCCTACCACTGATTCTAGACCATTAGTTTTCAATGCTTCCGTGGTTTAGTCACCTTGAATCTTTTCCATCTTTCTAAAGCATTTAACAACATGCTAACTTTCCCCCCTTGGCCAACTAGCCAGTGAATTTATTTTTCTTTTTTTACTGATGAGTATTTTCTTGCCAGGCAAATAAATATACTCTAAACTCTGCTTCTTTTACTGTTAAGCTCTGGTGGTCTTTGTTTCATTCTTTTACAGAGAGCAGGCAGTCAGCAAATGACTCTAGGATATCAATTTACTTTTTCATCCCTGGACAAGTACTTTAGAATCAGAAAGCTTACATTCTAAGCCTTGTGCCAAGCCAAATAGTTAGAAGGCTTTGGGCAAGTTACTTAAAATCTCTGAGAGTCAATTTTTTTCATCAGTAATGAGGAAGGAGGTAATTATCCCCATCTCAATCAACATAATGGCTATGAAGTTGCTTAGTGAAGTGGAAAGTGGATGCACATGTAAATATTATTATCATTTTGTGACCTTTTCTCGGTACTGCACTCAATACCCTGTCTTGTCCCCTTGTCTTTAGAATACCCCACAAGAAAAGCCTGCAGCCTGGGCATGGTCCAGACTCCTCCGGAAGCCTGGCCAGCAGGGCAACCACCATTGTTTTAGAATTTTTCTGGGTGAATGAAATAGCAGAAAACAGTCCAGCCTGCAGAATCATATATAAAAACATTAGATGGTTACAGGAATACATTATAGACTTTCCATCAGAACGTGGAAATGACATTGCAAATGGGTGTGTGGTTTACAATAAAAAAAAATGCTCCAATCTTTGGAATGAGCAATTGGCTTATAGCAAATCTGAGTTTCCCCAAATAATGATCCAGTGAAAGTGTTCTGCATGCCCAGCATCTCATTAACTGACACAACAAATAGGGTAGAGCTCATGTCAGGTCTAGCAGCCTTGGAAATAAACTGCTGCTTCTGATAAATAGTGGGTAATTTATATAGAATTATTTGCTAAGAGCCAAATTAGTCCCTTGCAGTGTGCACAGCATTTCTGAAAAACAAAGAAACAAATGCTTTTCTGCTTAAATAGTATCCTGGCCCAAAACAATTACTACTGTAATGTGTCTGACATAGGAATGATCCTGACACTTCCCCAGGGCCTTGAGAAATAAGAGGATTTTGCTAACGTATGCTAATATTGAAAAAGAAAGTAAACATCTTTTAAGGCTTGGCTTAAAAGAAGCAGAAGATAAGTTTAATGGAGAAGGGAAGGTAACATCATGCATCTAGCACTTACTGTGTGCCAGGCACTGTACTACATGTTATACATATTAGCTTTATCCTCACAGTAACTCTGTGAGGTAGATAGAAATTATTGCCCTCATTTTAACAGAATAGGACACTGTGTCTCAGAGACTTGGCTTCCACAAAGTCACAGCTGATCAGTAGGTGGTCTCTTATCTGACAGTTGCAGCAGCCCCCTGTGCTAGCTAGCTTGCCTATGCCCCTCCAAATCTCCTCTGTCCCCTTCTCCAGCTCACTCTGCACCCAAGGAGGCTGCCCCAGCTTGCCTTATGTTTTCCAGTTGTGTCTAGTCAATACGGAGTATTAGCAGAGGCGAGAGAGAGGGAGGAGAGGGAGGCCAAGGTTTTTATGCTCCCATCCCCAGTCTTCTTCTGCTCCATCAATCAAAGTCTTAGCACCTCAGGGTTTTGATAACCTCTCCCTCCTCTGAGAGCCCTGCACTCTGGCCACATCTCAAATCTCCCAGTGTTATGGTAAAGTTGAGCTTGGCCAGTTGATAAGGCATCGAGGCTTAGAAATGACTGCCCTTCCATTTTGTTGTTGGTTCTGATTCAAATGAAGTTGTTGAATGATGCACACATTCTGCTTATTGTACAGTGAATAGCTCCTGCTTCGATGTTTAAAGAGTGTCTCTATGCTGGCTCCAGCTCAGAAAGAATAAAGAGTTTTTATGAGAAAAAACACCTCACTGAGCCATACATGGTTTCTGATTGATGACATACAGAGCTTGGTGAAAAATAATAATAGAACATGACATTTCTAAGGAATTCCATAGCTTACATTCATATGCTTCCAGTAAAGGATATACTAGAAGCTAGATGGGTGGCCAGAAAATATTGCTGAACATGAAACTACAGTAAAGTTATATTTTTAAAGACAGGTAACGAGTGAACTCCAATGAAGACAAATAATAGCTGATGAAGGTCTTGTCCCTGAACTATTTCATTAAACTAATGGAAGTGGTCTGTTTTGGCACTGCTATCTAACTCATTTTCCAAGTGAAGTCATTATTCATGGTTTTAGAAGAAGAAAGAGGAAATAGAAGCATACTATTAAACAGGATAGAAACAATGAGTAGTTTTTATGTATGTTGATGCTATAGACACAAATAAATCCTTTGGTGATCAGCAAATGTAATAGGTCCTAACATTTTCAAAGGTGTCAAGCTTAAAAGTCTAATGTCATAGACGGGCAATACTTTTTAAAAATTGGTTTCATTGTTTTTTGTGCTTGAAATGACAAGGTATTCTGGAATCATCATCTTACATAAAGTAATTATTCTATTATTAAATAACTAGAAGCCCAGTGCATGAATTCGTGCACAGGTGAGGTCTGGCCGGCCTGGCCCCAATCAGTGAATTGGGGCCTGGCCTGTTGGAGGAGGAGACTGCAGGAGGTTGGCTAGCTGTGGGGAGGTGCCGTGGGCAATTCGCTGGTGAGCCCCACTCCCAATTTGGGTTGGGAAGCCAATTGGGGGTGGGGCTGGCCATGAGGAGGGGGTGTGGTCAGTGGGCCAGCTGGCCCTGCCTCCAAATGGAACCAGAGAAGGGGCCATGGGAGGTTGGGTGACCCGCCCCACCCCCAATTGGTGTGTGGGGGGCTGATCAGGGGTGAAACTGCCTGGGGGAGGGGCCATGGGCTTATAGAGGTGATGGGAGATGATAGGAGGTGGGGATGGCTGTGGGGAGGGACTGTGGGTGGTGGGCTGGCCAGCTCCACCCCCAAATGAGGTTAGGAGCCGATTGGGGGACTGGCCCTGCCCCTGATCAGAGTAGGGGGGCCAATTGAGGGTGGAGATGGCTGGGGGGAGGGGCCACAGGCTGATCAAGGTGATGAGGGCTCATTGGGGGTGAGGGCAGCCTGGGGGAGGTGCTGAGGGCCTATTGGGGACAGGGGAGGTTGGCTGGCTGGCCCCATCCCCCAATCAGGCCAGTTCACTGGCCACACTGGGCTTCATAGCTACCAATCATTCTGGTCATTACAGCATTCCAGTTGCTGGCTTTATATATATATAGATTACAGCACTTAATATAAGAAAGGAAGATAGAAACAGGTAGTATTTTAAAATGTCTTTCTATAACCATGACATTTCCCTTTTAATTTCTAGCAATACTTCTTCCTTCAAAGTCCACTTTGTCAGAGGTATATAGATATAGATATAGATATAGATATAGATATAGATATAGATATAGATATAGATAGAGATAGAGATAGAGATAGAGATATAGATATATAGATATATAGATATATAGATATATAGATATATAGATATATAGATATATAGATATAGATATAGATATAGATACCAGAGGCCCAGTGCATGAAAATTCATGCACTGAAGGGGGAATCCCTCAGCCCAGCCTGCCCCTTCTCATAGTCAGGGAGCCCTCAGGGGCGGTAGGCAACCTGGTGATTAGGGGTGGACGATGCCCCATCACACCTCTGCTGCTGCCACTTCTGGCAGTGCAAGCCTCGGCCTCAGGAAGCCCTGGGCGGCTAGGCAGCTGCCACCCGAGGTTGGCCTGCACCTTGGGCTGAACCTGGACAGCTGGGAGATGGAGGACTGGGGTCTCCAGAGACAGGTGCATGAAGCAGCTGGCTCTGCCCCCAGGAGGGGCTGAGGGAACTGGGTGCCACCATCTTGTGGCTGTGGGCACCGCCATCTTTGAGGGTGGGACAGTCAATTAGCTTATTCCCTCCTTATTGGCTGTGGTGCCACTTGCAATGGCGTGAGGGTCAATTAGCATATTCCCTCTTTATTTATTTATTTTTATTTTTTTAAGTTTAATAAATCTTTATTGTTCAGATTATTACAATTGTTCCTCTTTTTTCCCCCCATAGCTCCCTTCCACCCAGCTCCCACCCCCACCATCTTCCCTTATCTCCCCTGCAATGTCCTCATCCATAGGTGTACCATTTTTGTCTAGCTTCTCCCATCACCCCCTTCACCCTTTTCCCCCTGAGAATTGACTGTCCACTCCCTTTATATGCCCCTGATTCTATTATATTCACCAGTTTATTCTGGTCATCAGATTTTTTATTCACTTGATTTTTAGATTCATTTGTTGATAGGTATGTATTTGTTGTTCATAATTTTTATCTTTACCTTTTTCTTCTTCTTCCTCTTCTTAAAGAGTGCCTTTCAGCATTTCATATAATACTGGTTTTGTGTTGATGAACTCCTTTAGTTTTTTCTTATCTGTGAAGCTCTTTATCTGACCTTCAATTCTAAATGATAGCTTTGCCGAAGAGTAATCTTGGTTGTAGGTTCTTGCTATTCATCACTTTGGATATTTCTCGCCTGTCTGGCCTGCATAGTTTCTGTTGAGAAATCAGTTAACAATCGTATGGGTGCTCCATTGTAGGTAATTAACTGTTTTTCTCTTGCTGTTTTTAATATTCTCTCTTTGCCTTTTGCTCTTAGTATTTTAATTATAATGTGTCTTGGTGTGATCCTCTTTGGATTCCTCTTGTTTGGGGTTCTCTGAATCACCTTGTACCAAAATGACCTACACACTTTCACTCACGTTCTTGTAGCCAGAACTAGTCAGATAGCATCACTTAGAGAGTGGGAAAGGCTGGCCCCATTGAACAAATACTTCCCAAAGTCAACTCTGTACTATAGAAGGGGCTACCAATCTTCATGGTCAGCCTGCTATTTCAGCTACACTCCTTACCTCTGTCTTACCACACATCCACCCACATGAAATCCACTGTGATATAACTGTCTCTTCCCCATTTAGCATTCATCAATTACTTCCCATTGCCAACTGAAATAAGTCCAAATCCTTTACCAAGGCATTCAAGACCATTTAGGATGCAGCCCTTCCAGCCCCATCTCCTGCAAGGTTTGTCTTAGGCTCCAGTCCCATCAACTGCTTCCAGTTGCCAAAAGCTTCATTATTATTACTTGCCCCTGCACATTAGCATATGCTTCTCCATATTTCTGAAAAGTTCCTTTTTGCTGTGACTAGTGGGCAAATGTATACCTCTCCTTCAAAACTTAGTATGAGCATCTTCCTCTGTGAATCTTCTGTAGCCCACTTCCTTAAGTAGAGTTGATTGCTTAGTTCCTTTATGCCACCACTGAGCTTTCAGCAAACCTCCATAGTAGCACCATCACACTGAGTTGAAATTGTATTTTTACATGTCTAGCTCTCCTTTTTACAACTATGAGCTCCTGGAAAACTGGGACAACTAAATGCTTTCTTAGTATCTCCAATGCCATCTACAGTGTTTGCATCTGATGGATGCTTCATAAATGTTCTTGTAATAAACAGTTAAATGAGTAGATAAATAAGGTATGGTTTAAAAAAATTCTTACACTTATATTTAAGTTTAATCTTCATTCAATATTTTTAAGTTCCTGGAGAAAATGATGAATTCATGCTCTATTTATTGGATCTTCTAATGAAGAAGAATAGACGGCCGCGATGAAAGCCTTATGGAAATACACTGACATGAGTTTTTGCTTTGGTGAGGAGCTTCACAATAAACTCGATGAAAGTGATACAGTGATAAAGTGGGCTGGGACCACAAGGAGGTTGAAGTGACAAGGTTTCTTACTGGTGCAGAAATTATAGTAAAAGTTTCAATTTGGGGAAGTGGAAGAGCACAGAGAACAGTGATAAAGGCTGAAAGGATTTGAATTATTGAAAAGAAAAGCCCGAGGAAACATTATTCCAGTCTGTAATGTGATAATGAAAGGTGTAGAGGGTCAAGCACATCTCCCTGAACTCTTCCCTTCTGTACCATGAAAAAACTATTAAACTACGTAATATGGGGTTTGAATTAACTGCATGCCATTAATAATTCTTTGAAAATCATTGTTCGTTTATGTTAATGACTGCCAAGTTAATCAGCTCATCACTACTTCTGTAACCAGTCTATATAAGTGAAAGTCACTATATATTCAAAAGCAACAAGTAAACAAACAAACAAACAAAATATCCTGATGCCTGCTTTATTTCCTCTGTACCATTATCAGTTACTGTCATAATTTCAACTACACTGGAAGTTTGCTACCCAGGGTGTGTGTGGGGGGGGCAGTGGGGAGTTAGAGTGAGGAATATTCTTTATCAAATTGAAGTTAACTATCGGAAAAACTGTTCCAGCTATAGAGACTGGTGCAGAGCAGGAAAGGAGTGTGAGATCGGCTCAGCCTCATTTCTGACATCGGTTTTGGCAGCATATGGAAGCTGCAGTGGAAAGCCTCTCTCCCCATTAATTTGGAGATCAGGGACATAAGGTCACCTTCTGAGTTAAATTAATAAAATTCACAGACAATGAGTGTGATTAATCATCTGTTGGAGTAAAGCAAGAGACCATCTGACATGTGTGGACCTCACAAAACTCCAATTAAGATAGGTGATTTGGGTGTAAACAGAGGAAGGCAGGTCTAAAACATGAATGCCATTTAGTAGAAGTTATTTAATCAATTGCATTGTACATTGCCAGGAGGAAGACTCTGTAAAGGAAGGTGGAGGGTGGACAGAGGGGGCAATATTTAGCTTGGGCCACACGAAATGAAAACCCAAGGAGTGTCAACGCGGCAGTGCCCAGCCGAGCAGTGTGTGCAGAGGAGGGCCTGTGCTTGGTGTGCTGAAGTGCGCTCGGCGGTGGGCCAGCAGTGCCTCTTCTGATCTCTCTTCAGCACCGATGTGCCCTTTGCTCAGCATCTGTGTTCACCTGTTGCTGGCCTCCGGGCATTCTGATTCTAGGACTGGCTGCCCTGGATGGTGGACATGAGCGTTCAGCCCCAGGGAAGAAATGTCTCCTACTATAAATTTATAAGTTTGCCATGAGAAACTTCATGGATTTGACCAACTCAGGTGACCCTAGATTCTGAAAACTCCAGAGATCCTGATGAAAGTGAATGCTGGAATTTGAAAAGTGGTCAGTTCTTCAGGGCTTACTACCCATGAGGTCTCTCAGTAGGCAACTACAGCCTTCTCTGTGGAATGCACTGACCTCATCTTCAGTTCATTTCTACCTTCAGCAGACAGTACCACAATATCCACTTAACCAGATCAGAGTTCTTAACCTGATCAGACTCAATGACCTATTTTTTAAGTGAATATTTTGTTAGGTCCCATATATTCTGAAAAGAAATTCACAAATAATAAACATTCTACACACACACACACACACACACACACACACAAACACACACATAGTAGAGTATTTTTTTATTATTTAAAGTATTACATGTATTAGTACATATATCTTTTTTTCCCCCCATTGACCTTCTCTCAGCCTCTCCTACTCCCTATTGCATGCCCTCATCCCACCCCGCCAATGTCTTGTGTGCATTGATTGTGCTTATATACATGCATACAAGTCCTTTGGTTGATCTCTTTTCCTCCCCTCCACCGTCCCCAACTCTCTTCAGCCTTCCTGCTGTAATTTATCTGTTCGGTGCTTTACTGCCTCTGTATCTATCTTTTTGTTCATTGGGTTATAATGCTGTTTTCCATAAATGAATGAGATCATGTGGTATTTTTCTTTCATTGCCTGGCTTATTTCACTTAACATAATGTTTTCCAGGTCTATCCATGCTGCTGCTAATGGTAAGAATTCCTTCTTTTTTATAGCAGCATAGTATTCCATTGTGTAGATATACCATAGTTTTCTAATCCACTCATCTGCTGCATTTAGGCTGTTTCCAAATCTTAGCTATGGTGAACTGTACTGCTATGAACATAGGAGTGCATATATCCTTTCTGATTGGTGTTTCTAGTTTCTTGGGATATATTCTTCGAAGTGGGATTACTGGGTCAAATGAGAGTTCCATTTTTAGTTTTTGGAGGAAACTCCATACTGTTCTCTATAGTGGCTGCACCAGTCTGCATTCCCACCAGCAATGCACAGGGGTTCCTTTTTCTCCACATCCTCACCAGCACTTGTCATTTGTTGATTTGTTGATGATTGCCATTCTGACAGGTGTGATATGTTACCACATTGTCATTTTGATTTGCATCTCTCAGATTATTAGTGACATTGGGCATGTTTTCATATGTCTCTTGGCCTTTCTTCTGTCTTCTTTCAAAAAGATTCTATTTAGGTCCATTGCCTTTTTTTTTTTTTACTGGATCATTTATCTTCCTTTTATTAGGTTTATAAGTTCCCGGAAGATGTTGGAAATTAAACCTTTATCAGTGATAACATTTGCAAATATCTTCTCCCATACAGTGGGCTTTCTTGTTTTGTTGATGGTTTCTTTTGCTGTGCAAAAGCTTTTTATTTTGATGTAGTCCCATTTATTTATTTTCTCTTTAGTTTCCATTGCACTAGAGCAATATTGTGAAGAAATTGCTTCGTCATATGTCTGAGATTTCTCTGCCTGTGTATTCCTCTAATATTTTTATGGTTTCCCATCTTATATTTAAGTCCTGTATCCATTTTGAGTTTATTTTTGTGTATGGTGTAAGTTGGTGGTCTAGTTTCATTTTTTTTTGCATGTATTGTCCACTTTTCCCAACACCATTTATTGGAGAGACTGTCTTGACTCCATTGTATGTTCATGCCTCCTTTGTTAAATATTGATTGAGCATAGTGGTTTGGGTCGATGTCTGGGTTCTCTATTCTATTCCATTGGTCTATGTGTCTGTTCTTGTGCCAGTACCAGGCTGTTTTGAGAACAGTGACTTGGTAATACAGCTTGAATTCTGATATTGAGATCCCGTATACTTTGTTCTTCTTTCTCAGGATTGCTGTGGCTCTTCGGAGTCTTTTTTATTTCAGATGAAATTTTGGAGAGTTCTTTCTAGGTCTGCGAAATATGCCATTGGTATTTTAATGGGGAGTGCATTGAATTTATAGATTGCTTTGGGTATACACACATATATTTTTTAAAAAGAAAACCTCAAAATAACCTCTTAACTATAAAAATAAAGAAGAAATACTTATAAAACAGAAATAATTTATAATAAAATAATATGTATTGGAGTAATTAATGCTTGGGCACAACTAACTAAAAGGTAGAATGAAATAACCCTGGCCTGTGTGGTGCAGTTGGTTGGGCATCATCTTGTGTACCAAAAGGTTGCTGGTTCAATTCCCCATCAAGCACATGCATGGGTTGTGGGCTGGATCCCCATTAGGGGGCATGCAGGAGGCAGTGATCAATGTCTCACTCTCACATCAATGTTTCTCTTCCTCTCCCTTCTTCTCTCTAAAAAGCAATTTAAAAATCTTAAAAAAAAAAGAAGATAGAATGAAGTAGTTACTTGTTTCAAGATCATAGTGAATGTGACAGAGACAAACATAGATGGACAGGTATGTTGGCAACCCCAACACCAAGAGCAATATGCTGTCAGTGAATCTCTTCTGAATTTCTAACTACTGTTGGTAAAATGCCAAACAAAACAAAACAAACTACAATCTTCTCTTGCTTTAAAAACGCTTAGAGGGAGATAGAAATAAATGAGGCTTTTATAATAATTTCTCAAAAAAACAAACAAAATTACTTAAATAAATAAAAAACCAGATTTTAGCCACTTCACCTTTCAGAAGAGTGGCATAATTATCTCACCTCCTGGTTATGTGGCTCTTGTACTTAGAAAAACACCTCAAGGTTTCTGTTTTATTGTGAACACAGGGCCCAGGCTCATTGAAATGAGAAAAGATTATGATAAAGGTAACAATTATTCTATTTGATCATTAAATTATATGATTTTACAGTTCAATCCTGGCTTCTCCAGAGGGTTTGGAACTCTGGGAAAGAGGAAAGTGGAGAGGGTATTAAGAAGAAAGGAGAGCCCTGACCAGTTTGGCTCAGTGGATAGAGCCTCAGCCTGCGGACTCAGAGGTCCCAGGTTTGATTCTGGTCAAGGGCACATACCCAGTGGGGAGTGTGCAGGAGGCAGCTGATTGATGTCTCTCTCTCACCAATATTTCTGGCTCTCTATCCCTCTCCTTTCTGGGAGAGAGCCCAGAAACCTTGAGGACTGAAAGGAACCCGGAGAAACTAGCCAGTAAGAAATGTCTAGTAGCAGGAAAGGCTAAGGATCTACAAACAGTGGTATCTCATACTGAATTTTAGGTTGTTGGCTGGTCTTAGCAAGTCTTTTATATAAACACAACAATCTTGGATAATGGAGCTTTGGGCAAGGGAGGAACAGGAGAAGCTACGGAAATGGAGAACTTATGGTGTAAGGCATTTAAGAAAATTTCTGTTCTGTCATTAGCTGACCACTAAGCTAACAGCAGACACATCAGTGGTCACATGAGACTCTACAGAATTAGTTCAGGAAGTCACTAAAACAACAATGACAACAACAACAAACTCTGGAATGGAAGGAGAATCTGATTTTTAAAAATGCTTACAGGGCATTTATGAAAAAATTCTGTGTATATTAAAACTATGCAAAAGGATCATTTGTATTTTCAAGTAAAATGAGATTAAGTTTCAACCCAGACTATTCTAAATGGTTTTTTGTGCACAAATGTCCAGTGTGACTTTTTGTTGTGGTGCCTGTGCTACACATGCCTAGCTAGATGTTCCCTCTCATTCAATGTCACTCATGTGACAAAGAAGCACCCTCGAGTTTCCAAGACTTCTCCTAGGGGGCGATATTTCTCGTGTTGAAAGTCACTGCTAGTAAATGAACAGGAATCAATATGAAGGTCCAATAGGGCAAACATTCCTTGTCCTATGGCACAATCACTCCGTGACCTGCATCACAGAAAACCATGGCTGGCGGCAAGAAGGGGCCTGGCTGGGTGAGATGTGGGTAGATGTAGGTTTAGAAGGAGAAGCAGAGTTTGAGACAGGACCTTAAGTCGGAGCTTATGGGAGGTCGGGGGTGGGGGTGGGGGGGAACCAGGGTAACAGTTCACCTGTGGGACTTGGTGAACTGTGGCTCTGGAGCCACATGGGTACTCAGGTTTGTTCTTGGTGCCAGATATTTCCAGATCTGGCTGAAAGGGAAGAAAATTTGGGGCCAGTACAGGCCTCTGGAAACAGTAGCTTGGTTCCTAGAACTTGGGTCTGGGAATGTGACTTGATTCCAATCCCCTATGCACAATCCCAACCAGAAATGGTTTGTTATGGACTTAAGTATTTTCAAAGAGTAGCAGCTGAGAAGAAAGCAATGGCAGGAGACCAGCAGGCTGTGTTTATCAGGGCCATGCAAGTGATTTTGGAGGGAATGTCTATACAATGACATTTTATTTTCTGAGAATGATTTTAACACAAGTTAATTAACTAATTTTTCAAACAAAACATTCATGCTCAAGAGAACAAGACTTGGGGATTTACAAACAATTCCTTACCACCCACACATCTATCTGTTGGTTTCTTGTGAGTGGACATAAAACAGCTGCTTGGAACTCAGATTTGGAGTCCATTCCCAAAGGTGGGGTCATGAAGGCATGGCCATAATTTGAGGCACTGCTTATACTGAGTACTGCAATTTACGAAGGTAAGTTCATTTTGTCTGGAACCTGGACTAAGGCAGTCCCACAACCCATGCGTTATGACTCAGAAGCCGGACAACATTCTCACAGTCCCAATATTCCTTGGAGACCAACTTGTTAGGATGATACCTCATCTCCTGCGACTACT
This sequence comes from Lasiurus cinereus, assembly GCA_011751065.1. Lineage (NCBI taxonomy): Eukaryota > Metazoa > Chordata > Mammalia > Chiroptera > Vespertilionidae > Lasiurus > Lasiurus cinereus. Next base: position 684,173 of record JAAGEH010000286.1, on the reverse strand, counting down.
CCCAAAATCCCACCCAAGACAATTACCTAATCTCTGCTCAGGATTCAAATTACCTAATGGTTTTATTCCATTGGGTTGAGCAAGCTCCTTTGTGCATACAGTTCCTGGGGGGGGGGGGGGGGGAAGATGCTCTTATTTCAATTACCACCCTTTCAGAGATCCCATTACTTCTTTTGTCCCACATTCATTACAGTAGTGATCATGAGAACAAGTTCAGCTTTATAGTCCTTGATGGAATGTATTAGCAAAATTGAGTTTTTAAAAGAACAGAGCGAGAAGAAAAGCATTCTGTGCATGAAAAAAGATTTTCCATTTTAGTAGATGAAAAGAGGGAAGGAACTAAAGAGATTATCTGCTGTTACAAAATAATCAAGGAGATAGCTGACGATATTTTTTCTTTTTTCCAGAAGCTTTGCTTTAGCCATGTTTAAGATTCTGCTGAATTACACACCCGAGGTCCTGACTCATTTTGCTGATCTCTTACTTGCTGGCCTCTTCTGTCCCTCCGCCTTTCCCACTCTCTCCTGATGTCTCCTATCTCCCTGGACATACCATCCTCCAAGTCTGTCTCTGCTTTTGAGCATGTGCCTGGGTAGATGAGAAGACTGCTTACTTTTTTGTGTTCCCTCAGTGCCATGCGCCAAGGATTCAATCTTCTGTCAGTCTGAGATCTGAGAGGCTTCCTCTGGACACGACACTCTATGCTGAGGAAGGGCATCTATCTGTGTAATATATTTCTCCATGCTTATTTCTATGGGAATGTGTCCTTAGGATTTTCTTCCTATGTGTATTTCAATTAAAAAAACAACAACACCTAAATCTAGCTCTACCTTCCTTTAGTGATTCCCTACCACTCACAAAAATTACATCCAAGTTTGTTAGCATAGTATTCAAGATCCTCTGTGATGTGCTTCCAATATACCTTTCCAATAAATCAACTCCTCCAGTCAAAATGAGAAAAGAGGTAAAAAACAGTGTCTAAGAATATAGCCTCTGGGCTCAAATCCCAGCTCAGTGACTTACAAGCTATAAGTTGCTTAATCTTCATGTTACTTCTTTCTGCCTCAGTTTCCTTAGCTGTATAAATGGGATAATAGTAATAATTTGAATTGCATGAAAATCAAGAGGATTAATAAATGTTAGTTGCTGAGAACAGTGTCTAATACACAGTAAGCATCATCTACTATTATGATTATGATTACTCACTATCTTCTAAACATTTTCATTTTCTACTTTTATACCTTTTCTCACTATTACCAATTTCTAGAAAGTCCTTCCCTTCTCTCCACCTCTTTAAATCCTTCCTATCCTATAAAGCCCTGATCAGATTTTTCCTTTCTCCGATGCCACTGGGCCATTCCCTCATTCTCGTAGGTACCAGTGGTTCTTACTATCTACCCCAATAATTGTGCAAATGCTCATTTGTTGCTTCATGACACTTTTTATATGGCCACCTAGTGATATTAACTTCAAATGTGATTTCACCTGGTCTCCCCCAGTTAGCCTGTGAGTTCTCTAAAGACAGGACTCAGGCTTATCTCTGTATAGTGCTCAGCACTTGGTACATTGCCTTTCCAATAGTAACTCAGTGAATACCTGTTTATTTGACTTGATTTTACTCACATGTTGAATGCAAGTTTGCTGAGTGCTTATGGCAGTGGTGAGCTAAAGAGAGTGTAGAGGAGTTGGAACAATTGTAACTCATTTGTAGAACATTTACAAAATGTCTGTGCAAGGTGCTCCACTTCCACCTTGCACCTGTCAGTGTACTCTTGTCACTCCAGGAGGAGGCACCAGGACTGGTTTATTGGAGATCTACTAGGTTGAGCAGGTTCTGTGTTTGGCCAGAAGGGGGCAGGCTTGGCAGCCAGATGGGTTTTTAGAATAGCAATTTGGCAGTAGACAGAGAAGCGGGGAGAGTCCAGGGCTGGCTGCAACACAAAGAGGTCTCTTAAAGAGCAGTTGCTTCCACAAAGTAGCTTTTCAAATTCAGACCTTCATGCTTGGCTGCTCAGATGTAGCTCTGGGTGGAAACTTTTGGCATCTAAAAGGGTTAGGGCCAGGTAAGATAAGAGAGGAGCTAGTCTGATATTGGGTCAAGACTTCCAGGTTGTAGTTCAGATTCTTTTACTAACTTTCTGAGTGGCCTGGGACACTGATGTCATTACCATATTCTCAAGTTTTCTCATCTATCATTGAGGTTGTAAGATCAATACGTAACCTCTAGGGTCCCTGCTGTCTCTAAAATTCTATCTCCCTAAAATTCATCTCATAGTGGGGGTCATTGGTATCTATAAGGGGAAAGACAGAGACCTCATTTGGCCAGAATTAAGACTCTTCTTCTGGCCAGTAAAACTCAAGTGAGTCAGTTCCTGGGGTATGAGATGGTCTCATTTATTGGAAGTGGCCCTTCTTATAATAGTCTTGGAATCCTTCTCTGTCTCCACCAAATTTGAAAAAGTACGGAGTTGGAATATAGGATCATGAAGAGGTGGCAGGGTAATAATGAGGCATAGGTCTTGAACTAGAGCCACCTCTGTTTATCTAGTCAATTGTCCTTGCTTCTGAATTATCACTGAATGTTCCTTCTTTGCAGACCTGATGAAAGGACTGAAGTCACAGATGTAGATGAGGGTAGATAGAGGTCTAGCGAGATGAAGCAAGATTGCACTGAGGCTTGGTGCCACGTAAGCACAAGTGGTCAGAGAACCACACAGGACATGGGCTCAGTCTTACTGGTGCATTCCCCAGCCCTGCTGGCCCCTCCCACTCTCTCCTTCACCCCGATGTCCTCTGCAGCTTTCCTTAGATGCTCCTGGCAGCTCCTGCTCCAGCACCACCTCTCCCTCTCAAATGAAGCTCTTAGTAGCCTGTCCCACTAATTCAAATCCACTCCTCTGCTAAGACAGCCAGTCTGCCTTCTTCACTTAGATCAGGCTCCTAAGGCATGAGATCACTGAGGCCATGTTTCTGTGCTTATGAGCCCATCTTGTGCCGAGGAGGATATTGCTGCTGCCATCATGGGACACTGTGCTGTGTTCTAGAATTTGGGGAACAGTGTGGCAGGCAAATGGACATCCACGGCAGAACATGTACAAGGATACCAGTTCTTGTAGGACCAGTGGTCAAACATGGAAAAGGACATCTGTCCCACTTACTTATTCCACACTCTTTGCTTTCCCTCTTCCTGACAATGCACAGCCCCTGGTGGGTGCTTGACTCTGTGACACGTGTTAGAGGGGAGTGGGAGGGAAGAGAAAATACATGGTCTTAAACTCCAAGGAGCTTGCAGTCTGGTCAGAGAAACCCTTACACACGTTTGCAAGAGTTTATAAGGGTGGCCATGAGTAGGGCCATTTCACTTGGCATCCATGTTGAGCATAAGCATCTAAAAATTCCAAGTTTATTTTTCTGGAGAAATGATTCATAATTGTTAAATTTCAAAGGTGAAATGGCCTCTAAAAGGATGAAAAACTGAACTCAAGTTAGAAGTCCTGGGATGGAGTCTTGGGTTTTCATTTGCTAACTGTGTGATAGCACATTGTCTAAGCTCTTTGATCCTTAATTTCTTAATCTTTAAAGTGAGGGGATAATGTCTGTCCTTCCTATTTCATAGTGTGGCTGTGAGGATCAAATGAGACAAATATGTGAAAGTGCTTTACAAATCATAAAACACCCTATAGGTAATAAGTATCATTGCTATTTAAAACCTAAACACAAAGCCATACTGAATGACAGAACATAGAGTTTATAGAAACTTAGAGATGTTTTTGCCAATATTTTCCTCATGCAAACTATCACAGAGGAAAAGTGGCTCAGGGATAGATACCTAATCTGGGGCAGAGGCAAGACCAGAACAGCCTCCTTAAGGCTCTGCTGTAGGGAGCCAGGCAGCCAGTGTCCAGAGCAGCTCACAACCTCTGTGAGTGGGGGTCCCTGGTTGCTGAAGGCAGAGCCTCTTGCTCCCTCAGCCACATGGAAAATACTATCTGGCTAAACCTGGATTTATTAACCTCCTCACCCTACTACAACCCCCATTTCCACTCTTTACCACCCAGCCAACCTCTATGAAAACAGTTTCCAAGGGGAATCTGGGTTTCATGTTACATCATCATCAAATAACTGATGCCCCTCTGAGAAAGATCCAGAGATAAGTTGGGGACAGCTTGTGCGGAGAAGTGAGAGACCTGGTAGCCAATGCAAATATTGCAGTACAATCCAAATATTGCAGACAGATTTCGGTGAGTGAGAGTTTTCTAAGAACCGTTTGCCAAGATGGCTCATGTAACTTCAAACAACATCTAGGCACAAGTTCAGGAAACAAATGAAAGAGGTAGTTTGATTGAAGGGGCCCTGGCATGTAGGTGAGACATGGTCAGTGGGGACCATGAGCCTTCCATGGGTCCATTTCTCTCAGCCGCTGCTAAAGGTGTCTAATGCTCTCTGAGTTCTTTTCTTTCTCAATTTGGGTGAGAACCTGGAAAGCTGGCTCATCCAGGCCATGCCTCTGTCTCTGCCCTGGATGTTACCTGCAGCATTGCAGAACTCAAGGCTCCGCTCTCTCGGCAAAGGCTCCCTGAGCAGAGAGCCCAGCTGTTCTCTATGACCCATTCCAGTGATAACTGTGGTCAGATCTTGGGGTCAATGACCTTAGATACCACCTTAGCCATCTGTTTATTTCCTCTGGCTCCTAGTAATTAGAAGTGGGTGATAGCCATTCACCAAGTTTTCCACTTAAATGTGTGCTTTCAAATACTTGTCCATAATGGCTCCTCAACCTATACTTATGTAGACTTAAGAATTTAAAATACACTCACTTACTTGATTATAATCTTCTCCAACTGTTTTATAATCTCTTCTACCTGACCCCCTGCTATTCAACCTCTTCCCCAAAGAACACCCTTTCACAGTCTCTCCCTCTTCTTTTTAGTCACTCACCTCTCTCCCCAAGAACGTTTTCATCTTCAGTTCACCAACATTTGAACAGCTGTACAAGCGCAAACTGATTCAAGAACAGTGTCTGTGGGAAGGAATGCTTTGGAAGTTTCCAGAGAAATGGGAAGCTTAATATAGAAAGCCATATAACAATTGTTTTGGTTCTGGAAGTCACAGGGATTATGGATTGCACTGCAGAGGCAACCTGCCTGATGATGCTAGCACTTTGCAGTACTGGATTTTTCTGCAGCACTTTCATTTTTATTCCCGTTCAGAGACACAGCCTACTGGAAGCATTTGTTCTGTGAGGACAGGGCCCATGTGTTGTTCAGTCTCTCTGTGTGGCCAGGGCCTAGGAAGGGTAAGCAAAGGGAAAGCGCCTTTACATGATGGATTGCATTGTATTGCCTATCTGCCCCCTACTTTGCTCTTAAATTTAGTCCATATAGGTTCTAGAACTGGAAGCGACAATGGTTACCAAGTATTGAGTATAGCAGGGGCAGGTGTAATTAGATCATACCTCAAACACCTTCTTTGACTCCAGAAGGCTTAAACAAAGTTTAAGTGCTAAGATCAAAGAGTATCGTGCCTAACTGGGACTCTGTGGCCATCTGTCCCTCAGGGAGACACATGATTAGGATCTGAAAAAGAATGAGAACCTGGACAGAACAAAATCAATTTGGAGGTAGGAACCATGAAATGTAGGAATGGTAGGATACATCATGATCACTTCCTTAGCTATAGTATTTGGGGCTGGAACTGAGGCCAGCTCCTGCTGAGTAGCATTGCCCTGGAGCTGTCATAAGCTGTACATGCTCAGGGTCCTCATTTGGCTTTTGTGGGTTCTAGGTAAAGCAGTCTTCCATTAGATGCTGGGGATGCTTCTTGACTGTCGTGGAATGTCTGGGACCTTAAAACACATGGTCTGTTACATTTCTTGATTCCCCAAGGCTGAAAGCCCAGAAAAGGAATTTAAAATCTGTTCCTGCCAAGAGGTTAGTTATATACAGACAGAGCTGGAGGCCCCCAGAGGTCAATCTGGAGAGAAAGACAATAAGGAAGAAATGCCCCCCTTCCCCCAAAAGAAGTCACCATGAGTCACCATGGCAGAGTGGACCAGATCCAGATGGCGCACCTGAATGTTGGACAAGAGGTCTCGATAGAGTGCAGGGCTGAGTCCTTCCATTTTTCACCAGACCCCTCAGCCCCCAATCCTAAGAGTTTCAGTGTGTCCTGGAAAGGAGGGAGCTGGTTCCTAAGAAGCAAGAAACTGAGTCATTAGAGGTACAACTCTTCTAGTGTGGCCTTCTTCTCTAAAAGACCTGGAAGGTCTTGTCTTGGCATTTGGGGAGGGAGATGCCCACTGGCAACCACTGGCAGGAGAGAGACTGTAGGCTGGTAAGGGCTGCAGGTCGGGAGGACAGAGATGGGGAAATACACATGAAAAGCTTGACTGCAAAGCTAAGTGGTGGCAGAATTCGCCACTTTTGCTGTGTAGAATATTCTGCATAGTCTAAATTTTCTTCAAAGGGTTAGTTTTTGCCAGATAATGAAATCTCTCAGAGCTCAGCCTGTGGATGGTTTTATCTCCGTTTGTTTCTCATTAACATTTACTAGTGAATCTAGGATGATACAGAGACATATTAACAACAAAAAGCAGACAGAAACCGAGATTCAGAAAAAAAAACACCCACAGAATTACAAAAAGAAATACACACAAAGGGATACTGAGAGAGCTTGAGAGAAGGGATTAGAGGTAGAGGGACACAGAGAGGAAACAATTTGAGGGAGGGAGGCAGGGAAGGAGGGAGAGATTGAGACCTGCAAGAAGCTAGCTGGATCTCCCAGGATGAAGACCAACCAGTCCAGGGCATCTTGGATTAAAAACTCAAGAGAAACCACAAAGGCTCATTGTTTTGTTTGTCCAGAGGCTTGGGCTCCAGGCGACATTGGCTCTGGCTTTCTGAGACACTGTCTGAGCGCCCCCTGCTGACAGCTCTGTAGATTTTCACCATCTGGCTCTAACGTGGAATGGAATTACGTAAGTCTTGAATTTTGCCCACCCATTTTCCCCATTTCCTTCTTTCTTGCTTGTTTGTTTTCTAATTTCCCAAATTTTTTCCGTTTTTGTTTTTTTCCTAAGCCTGATGTCTAGTTCTGGGGCTTGAATGTCCTGACAGATTGCCCCGGTCCTATCTGCCAGTGAGGACAGTCCTGGGAGACCCATCCTAATGAGGGTGCCCACAGGAGGCTGGCTGAGCAAACATTTATTGAACATGTGCCACACACAAAGTACTGTGGGAAGGCCTGAAGGCGGCTCATTTGGCCTTTCATCTTCTTGCCTCAAAAGTGGCTGCTATAATAGTAAACTGGCCTTCTGGACCAGCCTATTCAGAGCTGACCAACTGGACCAGCCTTCCAAAGTAAATCCTAGAGGAGCCTTAAGTGCCAAGGGGCACCAACAGAGTGGTCACCGTTCCCTCTTCCTTTTCCTTCTCTCACCCCGTTCATCTTCTCTGCAAGAAGGGGAGGAATTGCAATGCGCAAAGCCCCTGGGGCAGGAAGGAAAGAGACACAAGTCTCCCCGAATGCTAAGTGGATTTTACTGCTAAGAATAGCTTTTATCTCTGGGAGGAAAGGCAGGAGACCTGGTCCTCTCTCCTCTCTCTCTCCGCTGAAGGTTGATTTTAAAGGGACAGCACCCAGTCATAGGAAAGGAATGTGCGCTGGCTTTTCTACAGTGTTTGACTTCTGATTTACAAAACTGGGAGAGGGGCATTGGGACAGGAGAGTACAAAAATCCAGAGGATCGAAGAAGGAGGGGAGAGAGGAAGCAAGAGGGAAAAGGAGAGAGATGAAGAGCAGGACACAGAATGTCTATTGCACCCTGAGCCCTGGCTTCTACAGCCTCAAGCAGACTGCCAGGGCTGGCCCTGGGGTCAGCAGAGGGTCCCCACTCTGGCAGTGCCTGGGGATCACCTTAGGGGAGAGGGACAGATCTCCAGATCTCTGATTAGGATTATGCTGCAAAAAGGAACCCTAGCACCTCCCCGCAGAGGTTAGAGACTCCAATCATCTCTTTAAAAATTGAGTTTCCTTTAATAAAAATGCTGTGTTTCGCTCAGGGCAGAAAGTATAAATTTCCTAAAACAGTAGGTCAGAGGCATCGGGTTAATTTCAAGGACTCTGGGTGAAAGGCTTCCCTTTCCTTTGTTAGTTACAGTTATTTGCATTGCAGAAAGCGGTAATGGCTCTCTGGGCAAGAGGCGTTTATTCCTTAGTCCCCTGATCGCCCTTGACCACTGTTTCTGTCTTTTCTCCGCCTCCCTCCACCCCCCCCCCCCCCCGGCTTCTCTCCTCTTCTCTTATTGCTGGTTCAGTCTTTTGCTCACACGGTCTCATGGTCTCCCCCAGGCTTTGGCTCCCTTCCCCACTCACCTCTCATGCCCCTCCTGGATCTGCTTGCCTGGTCAGAGTGCCTTTGTGGAAGGAAGGGATGAAAGGGTTGCCAGGTTTGCTTGGGGTCTCTAAATGTCTGACGCCCTGCAGAGTACTAACACGGCAAATGGGGAGTGACAGACCTTGAGAAGAATCAAGCTCTGGGTCTTTCTTTACTCAACACTCAGCCTATAAACCACCTCTGGACAACTACTAGACAGCCCATAAATTATATTATCTCCTATCCCAGCTAGCCCTGTCCACTTCTACCACAGAGAAGTATTTTAGTAACTCAGGAGTCTGTAGGAGCAGAAGGCTTGGTAGGCACTGCCTAGATACAAATACTGGGTATTTATCACAAATGAGAGTGGCTCATATATAACTGAAATTGGCCCAGGTCTGCTTATGTGAATAAAAGGGGGAAAACGCACAAAAGTCAAAATGTAAGAAATAAAAGAGGGACTCCCTGTAGAAGATGCAGTTTCTCTGTATTGCTACAGCTGATTAAATTGTAGCTATTTCCAAAATGCTTCTGGAGAAGAGCTGATTTTAGAAGAAAACTGCTCAGCTGTTCCGTGGTGGTCTAGGCCGCTCATGACCAGCAGAGGGCAGGCTTCCGTTACAAACAGAGACTGCAGGTGGGAAAAGGGCAATTAAGGATTCCAAGGTTGGCAACTGCTTAGACCAATGGTCAGCAAACTGCGGCTCTTTGGCCCCTTGAATGTGGCTCTTCCACAAAATATTGCGTGCGGGTGCGCACGTACAGTGTGATTGAAACTTCGTGGCCATGCGCAGAAGTCGGTTTTGAGCTCTCAAAAGAAATTTTAGTCGTTGTACTGTTGATATTTGGCTCTGTAGACTAATGAGTTTGCCGACCACTGGCTTAGTCCATGTTTATGCATACCCCAGAAATCATAGTCCAAGATGCCCGACAGGACACGAGAGATTAGGTTCCAAGGAATTAGTTCTAAGCAGGGACTGTCTTGACTGTTAATGTGCCTTGGTTTCTAAGATGAAGACGCTGCCAGAAAAGGCTGGTTCTGCGTATCTCCTCTGGGTGCTGCGAGCTGCTGCTTACTGTGAGCCACTGCAGTGACTTGTCCCCATCCTGGGCTTGCCACAGTCACTCAAAGCCACATATTGTTCGGAGTGGAGATGCTTGGGCTTTGTGTCTGAGTTGGAGAGGCAGGTGCTGTGTCTAGGATTTGATGAAGAAGCTCCTGCCCTTGGTCCTTCCCTTTGGTTAAATATAGAGAAACCTTTTCTCTGGGAAACAGAGATAGGAATGAAGACCACTAGAAATGTTTTCTTAAGATCTGAGCCAGCCCTAACCGGTTTTGCTCATTGGATTGTGTTGGCCTGTGGACTGAAAGGTCCCAGGTTCAATTCGGGTCAAAGGCATGTACCTTGGTTGCAGGTACAACCCCAGTAGGGAGTGGGCAGGAGGCAGCTGATCAATGTTTCTCTTTCATCGGTGTTTCTAACTCTCTATTCCTCTCCGTAAAAAAATCAATTAGAAAAAAAAATAAAGATCTGAGCCAGCCTAACAATTCCACTTCTAGATATATACCCAAGAGAAATGAAAACATAAATCTACACAAAACCTGAATATTCATAGCAGTATTATTCATCACCGCCAAAAAGTAGAAAGTGTCCATTTGATGGATGAAAAGATAAATAAAATGTGACATATCTATGCAACTGAATAGCATTCTGTCAAAAAAGGATGGAGTATTGACACATACTCCAACATGGATGAACCTTGAAAACTTCACGCTAATTGAAAGAAGATAGCCACAAAGGACTACATATTGTATGGTTCCATTTATATAAAATATCCAGAATAGGCAAATCTTTGAAAAAAGAAAATAGATTAGTGGTTGCCAGAGGTTGGGAGAAGGGAGGAATGGGGAGTGACTGTTAATAAATAAGTGATTTCTTTGGGGGTGAAATGTTGTGGTGCACAAACTCTGCAAATATATTAAAAACCACCAAATTACTGAATTGTACACTTTAAAAGGGTGAGTAATCTCAATATAACTGCTATTTAAAGAAAATAATTTGGCCAGGGCAGATATTATAGAAAGAAACTCAGAACAGGAAATAAAAAGAATATTTGAATTCTGGGAAAGCCTGTCCTAGCTCCAAGCCATATATATATCAGTAGATTTAGTGCAGGCTGAAAATAGAGATAGCCAAAATCAGTGTAGGAAGCGAGGAGAATTATCCAACAAGCTGAACTGACCCTGCATTTTCTCCACCTGTCTGACTTGTGAAAAGTTGATACCTCTCTGATTGTACAGCCATGGATGCTCTTTCACTCAAAGAAAGAGGGCCACGTTTGTGTTGTCATAGTGACTTTCTATGCAGCGGGAAGTAAGGGAGAATCACACTTCTCAGGTGGTAATAACAAGAAAGACTTCCTAAGCTCTTAAGAGCTGGTGAGGAAGGGAGGTGATAACAGTTATATCACCTGGATCTGCTTGCCTGGTCAGAGTGCCTTTGTGGAAGGAAGGGATGAAAGGGTTGCCAGGTTTGCTTGGGGTCTCTAAATGTCTGATGCCTTGCAGAGTACTAACACGGCAAATGGGTAGTGAGAGACCTTGAGAAGATCAGGCTTTGGATCTTTCTTTACTCAACACTCAGCCTATAACCCACCTCTGGACAACTACTAGACAGCCCATAAATTATATTATCTCCTATCCCAGCTAGCCCTGTTCACTTCTACCATAGAGAAGTATTTTAGTAACTCACGAGTCGGTAGTGACAGACTCATATTACTGATAACATGCCTGGACCTCATGGTCACACTGGACAGAAACTATAATGTCTATTCTATAATGTCTATTCTATATTTATATCGTTATGCGCTATCTAATCATAAGTGGCTTCACTTCTAAACTGCATTGTGGCCTTAATTGGTTTGGCTCAGTGGTTTGACTCTGTGGACTACAGGGTCCCAGGTTTGATTCTGGTCAAGGGCACATGCCTTGGTTGTGGGCTGGATCCCCAGTAGGGTGCGTGCAGGAGGCAGCCAATCAATGATTCTCTCATCGTCATTGATATTTCTTTTTTTTTTTCCAACTGCTTCTCTCCCTCTCCCTTCCTCTCTGAAATCAATAGAAATATATTTTTAAAAAATAAACTGCATTGTGAAAAAAATCTATGAAAATGCCTTTTAAAATTTGTGTTTACTGATTTTTAAAAAAAATCTGTGTATTCTATAATTGCTTATGGTGAGCAGGGAGAGCAATGATATTGGAGTATGATAACATTTTCCAGTCCTGTGTTTTTCTCTAAGATCCTCTGGGAGAATGTTACACAATTTAAGGAACTGGGGACTGTGCCTGTCTTACAAAACCTGCTTAATTATAGATTCAACTAAGAGATGGAAATTGAGTAAGCTAATTATGTAGCTAGAGCTTCAAATAGGCATCGGAGACAATTCCTATTATGCATTAAATAAAAGTTAAAACAACTGTCCAAACATCAATGGTTTGTAACAAATTATATGAGTTCAGGAGTGAAAGAATTGGACTCGGGAGTTGGGTAGGTCTGCATTTAACACTTGGCCATTTTCTTCCATTTTTCCATTAGTAAATGTATTGATCACCTATTGTGGATCAGGCACTGTGTTAGGCACTGACAATAGAAGCACCATGAGAAAGTCAGCTTCTGTCCATAAGGAGTTTACAATCCCAAGCTTTACAAAAGTTTACAATCCCAAGCTTTACAAAACACCTGTAACTTTAAAAAGTTGCTTGAACTCTCTACATCTAGATCTGCAAACTGGAAAGAAAAAAAAAAGTGAAACCTAATTTGGAAGTTGTAGTAAGGATTTAGTTGAATAACATTTTAAAAATGCCTAGGATACTGCATTTTGGAAAAGAAATGGTGCTTCCTTTCCCTGGCCAGTGTGGTTCAGTTGGTTGGGAGTGTTGTCCTGTATACTGAAAGGTGGCAGGTTTAATTCTGGATCATAATCCCTTAGTCAGGAGGCAACTGATCTCTCTCTCTCTCTGCCCCTGCCTTTCTCTCTTCCTCTCTCTAAATCAATGAAAAAAGCATATACTCTGATGAGGATTTTTTAAAAAAAGTTGCTTCCTTCCCTCTTCTATACACCCTCTTGTATAATTTTCATTTGCTACCATATGTATATTTGAACATTCCTAGCTTAAAATGAGACCAAATGGGCCAGGGTTTTGAATGGAAACATCAAAGTAAGTCCATTAAACAGTACGTGTTATAGTTGAGAATGTAGGTTTGGCATCGGAAAGGTCTTCACTAGGAATCAGCCCTACCACTTGCTGATTTGCAGCATGTTATTGAACCTCTCTAAGCTTTCATTTTCTTCTCAATAAAGAGGGTAAATTCCATAAGATATTATATGTAAACACTTCACCTAGTGTCTGGTATGTAATAGATGTTTGTTGAAAGTTATTTGTTTGTCTTACTCTTAGAATATCCATTTTTAGGCTGGCACTGGTTTTTCACAGCATCACCCTCAACTTGTTTTATATATGAAGAAATTGAAGTTCAATGAGGTTTGGCCAAGTCAGACAGTTAGAGGCAGAATTGGAACCTCTGATCCCTGCCCCAGTGTTCTTTTTCTCTACTTCATGTTCAGGGGTAGATATGACTAGAGTATTGGTTTTGGGGAACATTAAGCTCACACAGGTGGGATGTGGTGGGAAGCCATCCTCCCTCCCAGGGCTTCAGTGTCTTTATGGACTTGGCTAAAGAATTCTACTCAAGGTTCTAAGACACACTGTATTTTTTTAAAATATATTTTTATTGATTTCAGAGAGGAATGCAGAGGGAGGGAGAGAGATAGAAATATTGATGATAAGAGGGACTCATTGATCAGCTGCCTCCTGCATGCTCCCCACTGGGGATCAAGCCCACAACCAGGGCATGTACCCTTGGACTGGAATTGAATCCAGGACCCTTCAGTCCACAGGCTGATGCTCTATCCACTGAGCCAAACCAGCCAGGGCCATACTGTCTTTTTGAGGAGAAGCGAGAGAACACAGGTAACTATAAAAAAACTTCACCTGGTCCTTGCTTATGTCAGACTCCTGCTCTATTTAAATGATTAGACCAACAGGTAAAGGACTCTCCTTCATGCTCTCCCCAACAAGGCAACCAGGCCTGACCTTAGAGGTGGCTCCCTCTCAGCAGCAATTTTCAAACTACAGATCATAACTTATTAGTGAATCTGGAAATAAGTTTAGTGGCTCAACATTTTAAAAAATGAAATAAAGGAGAATTAGAAATACTAGTGTGTTTGACAAGTAGTATTAAGAAGCATTATTTTGTAATTCTTTGTTACATATGGTATATGTGTGTGTTGATTTATGTACTGTGAGTTCACGATTGTAAAACATATATATATATATATATATATATATATATATATATATTCCCCCCCATGGGCTGTGTCCAAAATAATTGAAAGCTACTGCTTTAAGATATGCTTCATGCTGCCTGCAATTAAAAATTTTTCTTACTCTTAATTATACATTCATTCATTCATTCAACATATATTTGCTGAGTACTTATTACATGCCAGGCACTGTAAGAGGCCCTGAGAATGCAGCAGAGAATGAAAGAGACAAAAATTCCTGTACTCATGGGGCTTACCTTCTGGTGGGGTAAGCAGTAATATATAGGTAAGGTACAAAAACTTAGGAAATATATATATAAGGAGAAAAGGAAAGAAGGAAGGGAGGAAAGGAGGGAGGTAGAAAGAAAGAAATGCAGGGCATTCATAGTCATACAACGCAGAGAAAACACTGTTAGCATTTTGTTTATGTTTTCAGACTTTTCCTTGTAGGCATGTGCTATTTATCTTGCCATTTAGAGGACTTCAGGGTAAAAGGTGTTACATAAATGCACAGGATGGAAGCTGACCAAAATCCGTGATAAGAATCCAGTCCTCTGAAGCATGAAAGGAGAGCCTTTGCTTTTCTCTCCATCTGCTTCCCTCCTCCCCCTTCCTTTTATCCCACAGCCTCTCAGTCTCCACGTTGCTGCTTCTCTTTCTATGGCAAGGCCACTACCAGCTCTTCACACTTGGAGAAAGAGACTATTTACATGCATAGACACAAGTGCTTACCCACTCAGCCCCCTGGGGAGTCCTGTGCCAGGGTTTTGTTGGCTATTGACTTTTAATGACTTCAATGATTTTATAGATTTTTTTTAAAAAATTTGAAATTTAGAGAGCTTGTGACCTGCCTAAGGTCTCACAGTGGGAAGCATTCAGGAGTTTGAAATGCACTGTGCTCCCACGGTGTGAGAGCTTTGGTTTGGCCATTTCCACCTGCCCTGCATTTCTGATTTCTTCCTTATTGTGCTAGCATAGTTTTAAAAAACGGTCAAAATGCTAAGTCATTGTAGTTATTTCATGTTGTTGTTTTCTAGGAGGCATGACTTATCCTGGCTCTAGAGACCATTCATTTAGCACGGCTCCTTGGATTTTGTGACCGCAGTGCTAAAAGTCTTAAAAACAAATGCAATGGGAAGCTGAACGTGGCTCCAGCAGACAGGGAGATAGAATCAGATCCTTTCCAAAGCCAGTCTTTGCACTTGGATGTCTCTGACTTCCTTGCTTACTTTAACAAGCGGTTTCATGAGATTATTTTCTCTTAGACACTTTTTTTTTTAAGGGATATGGTTTTTAGGAGAGAGCAAGGAACTTAAAATCAAGAGGCTTTGACTGTAGTCGTGGTTCTACTGGGTGACCTTAGACCAGTCACCTCTCTTCTTTGAGCCTAAATGTCTCATTTGTATGATGTGTGTGGTGGACTAGTCCCAGGTTCGTACCATGATCAGTGGGGCCTCAGGATTTTCAGGGCATATGGCTCATGCTTGTCGGTCTGGTGGAAGACTAGTCCTCTGCTCCTCCCCTACTCAGAGTTGGGGAAGGGAAAGGGCTATAAAAAGATTTTATTTGGTGGTGGTGGTTTTCTGTATGTTTGTGTGGTGTGTGTGTTTTGTTGTCGTTGTT
This sequence comes from Lasiurus cinereus, assembly GCA_011751065.1. NCBI lineage: Eukaryota > Metazoa > Chordata > Mammalia > Chiroptera > Vespertilionidae > Lasiurus > Lasiurus cinereus. The sequence goes on along the minus strand of JAAGEH010000286.1, from coordinate 668,791 downwards.
CTTGTGTTTGTCTTGTTTTTGTTTTTTTCTTCATTTAAAAATCACCAGAACATCTAGACGATCTGAAAGAGGCTTTCTTGTTCTAACATTCTACAAATTCTACGTTCAGACATTGGCTCCTGGTTGTTTTTTTCAGAGGAGTCTTTGCTCTTAGGGATTCGTTCACCGATCACCCCTTAATTATAAAGACTTTCTCTGCTGACCTAGCTGACTGCCAGCTGCGTGTTATATGGCTGTAAAGATCTGGGAATGAGCCTGTCAGGTAAGCCTGCCCTAACAGCGTTGCCACCAGCAGGGAGGAACATTGCAGCAGTGCCCATCTGCTGACCAGGGATGTTATTTATGTGTTTGTTTGTTTGCTTGTTTGTAACTCGCAGGCATTTGTTCCGACCCCTTTGCAAAAGCAGTTCGGGTCCCCAGTCCAGGCCGGCTCGGCAGCAGCACCCTCATTGGTATGCGGCGACTCTGCCTAGGGAAAGGCACTCTGCAGCGCCAGCGCCATCGCTAACTGCTCCGATCCGAGGACAGCAGCCGCACACCCGCTCCTGCGCATTTTGCTTTACTGGCCCCGCCAGGGCCTGCAGAGTCACCTCGAATGCCATGTCCGTGATCTTTTGGCTGCCACTTGCAGTCGGAGCCGAGCCAGACTGGGCCAGCCCTGCCCTTCTGAGAGCGCCCGGCCCTTTCTGGGACGGATTTATTTCACACGCATGTGGCTGCTTTGCCCAGAGTGGAGCAAGAGCACTCTTCCTTGACCAAGGACTGATTTGGATTTGCGTCTAAGTTCAGACAGAGTTAAATCAGCATTCTCTGCCCACCGCAGGTCAGTAAGGTTCAAGAACTGGCTGCCTAGACGTGTAAAGTCAGGATGTAGGATGGCGAAGGTGAACAGAGTGGGGGCTTCTTGTGTATCACACTGAGTGTTCTTCACCTCCTTCCATCCCAGGCAGTATTCTGACTCGGACCCCTGTTTGTTAGAGGAAGAAAATGAGGCTCTGGAGTAAAGTCACTTGCCTAACAACACACAGTTAGGGTGTGGCAGAAGCAGGAGTTGAACTTGTTCTCTCGGGCGGGCACAGATGCCGTGTGCTCTCCACTCCACTATGCTGACTCATTTGGGGAGTTATGTAAGCTTGTAAATCACATTGAGGTGCCCAGATAATGTGACTGCATGAAGAAGAAAAAAGTAGCCCTGGCCACCGTGTCTCAGTTGGTTGAGCATCGTCCTGTGCACGGGAAGGTCGCCGGTTGGATTCTAGGTCAGGGCATATTCATAGATTATTGATTTGATTCCCGGTCGATAGATCAATGTGTTACTCTCTTTCTCCCCCTCTCCTTTCCTCTCTCTCTAAATCAATAAAAAACATATTTAAAAATTTTTTAAATAGAAGAACAAAGTATTCACAATAGCAGTGGCACTAGTGGAAAGAGGCACTCCACTGGCTGGTGAGGGTCATGCAAAACGGTTGGAACTAAGGCCTGCCCAATGAAATCTGTATGAGATAGTCATTTGTCCCTTCCCCTCCCAACTTTTTTCTGTAAATAAACATGGTTTTAATGATAAACATGAATTATAAAGCTATCTATCCATTGAATTCATAGGTAGTTTACTCAAAGTCCAGTCCAAACTGTGGCCATCTGCAGAAGGTATGCCGAAGGTGCCCAGGATCAGAGGATTCAGTACCACTCAAGATAGTCACCTCTGTCAGGAGCAGTAAGCAAGGCTGGTGTTCAGCACCATCCACATACCTTCGTCATTGAATAGGTGTGCCAGCATCATATTGACGCTTTGAGAAGTTATCCCTGGCCTCTGTGTGAGGAGAGAGCAAGCAGGGAGGCAATGTCGTGGGTACTGTTTGTGCCCTGCCCACATACCCTCGGTGCTCACCACTACACACAGAAGGCCTGTGACCCTCTCTGTTCTGGCTGCTTGCTGAGCCCTACACAGCACAGAAGTGTGAGGCAGTTCATGCCCTGAGAGCAGCCATGAAGCAATGATGGGTAGAGAGTTGATAGATAATTCCAAGGTGTGTTCTGTACTGTCTCCCAGAACTCCCCAGGGGGATGGAGCTCCAGCATCCTGTAGGACTTGATAGCATGGTTACTGGCTTCTTTCATCTCCCTGTCTCACTCCCCAACTCAGCTGCCAGAGTCCCCTAGGATTGCCTCTCAGATCAGTTTGTTTTACCCAAATCTTTGTTTCTGGAGGAACTAAAATAAACACCATTCAATACCTCAGTGTAGAGATGAATAATGGGGACCTTGATGAAAGGAGCAGAAGTGGAAATGGGAAGGAGGGGATGATACGAGCAGTATTTACACTGAGATTTGAGACTTCAAAACTGGTTAAATGGCATGTCAGAGAAAGGTGAGCGGGGGAAAGACTCTATAAGGATTCTGGGTCTTGACCTTGAACTCCTGGGTAGGTGCTGATACCTTGAACTGAACTAGGGAATAGGTTTGGGGGTAAGGAAGTAAATTTAATCTATAATAATAAAAGTATAATATGCTAATTAGGCCAGATAGCCGAATGATCTTCCAAACATCCTTCCAGAAGACCACACTATGACACCCACTGGCACCAGGCCAGCCAAGGCAGATGTGATACAATTGGTCAGGGGCCCAGCCATTGTCCCATGATTGCCCTGCAGAGGAGGCCCAGGCCACCAGCCAGTGGGGTAATTGATCAATCAGGGGCTCCACAATTGAGGCAGGCCCAGGCCACCAATCGGTGGTCTGTGTTGGGTGAGCAAGGGCTTCCCTCTGCAGGGGTGATCGTGAGGCTCCTGGACTGTGAGAGGGCACAGGCTAGGCTGAGCCCACCTCCCGTCTCCACCCCCAGTGCACAAATTTCATGCACCAGGCCTCTAGTTTTATATAAGTAGGAGAAAGTGGCATCTGGCTCTGTGATGTCATTTGCAAGAGTGAAAGTACTGCTTTTGCTAAACGCATCTTCTCAAACTGCTTACCATAGTGCTTGAAATTCTATATTACTCATTTCTTTGGCTGGCTTTTTCCAGAATCCTATTTTTGAAATGCTCCTGAGATTATTGATAATTTTATTATGTGTGATAATAGCATTGTGGTTATGTAGGAAAAAAAAACTCCTTAACTGTTAAAAGTCCATGCTGAAGTATTTATAGGTGAAATGAAACACTGTTAGGTATTGCGTTAACATAATCCAGCAAAAAGAAAAGTGAACTGGGTATGTTGGAGGAATAGATAAAAATATTTTCAATTTTTAATCAGGGATAAGTACATAGGGTTCATTATACTATTCCATCTACTTTTTTGTGTAGTTGAAATTTTCCATAATAAAAGATGAAGTAACCTTGATATTTTAAAAATGCTCCAGAGAGGATATCATATTCAACTATCTTTAACACTTGTGAAATACAACCACAAAACTGTGTTTTAAAACATTGGTTGGGATTTATATTTTTAGACTATTTACAAGAAAAGGAAGGCTAGTGCCTTTGAGAAACAGACTTGTTAGGAACTGGATATTAAAAGAGAGAAGAAACTAGGATTCAGATGTAGAATATTATACATTTCACCAACTGTTTAATCCTTACCACCATTCTCTAGAGAAGAAGGCATCTAATGACTTTTGATCATGCTCCTCCAGGATGGTACTATCCTGCATTAGGTACTATATATGCATGATCTCATTGTATCTTCAAAACTCTGTCTAGGGATTCATTTCACAGATGAGAAAACTGAGGCCTAGAATTGTCAGGTCTTCTGCCTAAATACCACAGGTGGGTAAACAGGGGCTTGGGAGAGGGGACTGGGTCTGGAGTCCATGTGACTGGCTCCAAAGTCCGCTATGTTGCAGTCTTCAGACTTGTTCACCTCAATGGTTGGCCCTAGATCAGCCTGCCATTCAGAGAAGAAGTCATTTACAAATGGACTCCCGTTTGGCAACCTAAACCAAGAGAAATTAAGAGTATGCCCTCTTGCCCTAGTTAGTTTGGCTCAGTGGATAGAACATCCGCCTGTGGACTGAAGGGTTCTGGATTCCATTCTGGTCACAGGCTCAGTTCCCAATAGGGGGAGTGCAAAAGGCAGCCAATCAATAATTCTCTCTCATCACTGATGTTTTGATAACTCTCCTCCCCTCTCCCTTTCTCTCTGAAATGAATAAAAATACATTTTAAAAAAGAGTATGCCCTCTTGGGCAGGGATGATAGGGTGATAAGAGTCCTATCACAGAACAAGTGAGTGTCAAGGAAGCACAGAGCCTGTTTACCCAGAACCTCATGGAATCAACAAGGGGTGCTAAAGACTGGAGAGCAGCACCTGGAAGAGCCAATAGGGGTAGAAAGCAAAGAAAAAAGATTGAACTATAAAAAAGCAAATAACTCCATTGAGTAAATGTAAAATGTTTATAAAAGCCATGTTTATATAGCCTGAAGGTCAAGTAAAGAAGACAGTTAAGTAAATTGTAATTTATAATTATATCCTCTCGCTGGAATATTATGTATCCATTGGAGGCCTGGTGCACGAAATTTGTGCACTTGGGGAGCGGGGGTCCCTTAGCCCAGCCTGAGCCCTCTCTTAGTCCAGGAGCCCTCCGGGGATGTCAGACTACCAGCTTAGCCCTGCTGTGGAGGAGGTAGAGGCTCCTGTCAACGGCACTGTGCTTGCCAACTGTGAGCCCAGCTTCTGGCTGAGCAGCACTCACTTGTGGGAGTGCACTGACCACCAGGAGGCAGCTCTTATGTTGAGCATCTGCCCCTGGTGGCCATTGCACATTATAGTGACCAGTTATTCCATCATTCAGTCAATTTGCATTTTAGCCTGTATCATGTAGGATAATATTATGATATTATTGTCTGTAATGAAGACTATAGAAAATACTTATTTAAAAACTTAAGTGAAAAAGCAGAGTATGGTATATGTATAAGAGCCTCTACATGGAAAAAAAACGATTGGAAGGAAATATAAAAAAACTGTCAAAAATTGTGGGATTGTCCTTACCTTGTAGAAATATAGATTTTTTTTCATATTTAAATTTTTAATTCCATTCTTTATTTTCCTATAAAATGTTAAAAAATAAACCAAAGAACTTCCTCTTACTGTTTACCTTTGTTTAATCCAAGGTAAAAAAGTTTAAGGTATATTGAAACCATAAATGAACAAGATTTTGGTAAAAGCCTTTTCAAGAAAGCTATCTAATGTCATGTTTCTGAATGATAGATTTCTAATATTTCAACTTCAGAATTGTCAGCAGAAACCACTCTCC